>VMDR010020618.1:0-17433 GCA_007922815.1 Macrotus californicus | reverse complement strand
GTATGGAAATACAACAGACTTCTGTATATTGATTTTGTATTCTGCAACTTGACTGAATTAATTTATCCTAACATTGAAATAGTTTTAAAAAGTAGTGTCATTAATGTCTTTTAACAATATGTAATTGCTTTTGTTCTGAAAAGTGGTTAATTTGAATGGTTAGTACTTAGTTTACTATCTAGTTCTTAGTGATGGTTAACATCAAGCTGCTCTGGATCTGTAACTTAGGTCTCAGTGACTAATAACCTTCTTTGTCATACCCATGTTTGACTTTGGTATTCTACCTGGGGGCTCTGGTTGATTGGTGAAATCAGGTTTAAACGAATAAGAAAGACAGAATGGAAATATCTGAAGAGGCAGATCACAAAAGGACAGACTAAATGATATACAGATGAATGGAATGGCAAACCCAATCTGTTTTGACTTCTTGGTGATAGTTGGACTTATTGCCAGGAGAAAAACACTTATAATAGTAGCTTTTGAATGTTACCTCCTCCCCAGCTTTGGGGAAAACAGTGTACTTCAGAAGTTGGATGGTTTAGTGGAAAGAGTCTTGACTAAGTATAGAGGCCCTTGCATATACATCTGTTCTGTCACTACTAGATAGTGTGATTCTGAACAAATCTGTGAGTTCTCTGGGTTTAAGTGTTCTTACCTATTAACTGACTAAGTGATTTCCAGTGTATCTTTCCTGCAGTTCTAATAAAAAGTGATTCTCAGAAAAGCAGACTGTGTCTTATATACTACTGTGTACTTGAGGAGACATTTTAACTCCTGTGTTATACCATGTTTATTTGATAAGGAAAATTGCTTATGTAGGATGTGATTTATACTGACTTTTGTCTAGAGGATGAGTGTGAAAATCCATCATTTAATACAATCTTTATAGTAAGTACATTGAAGTGTGCAGCACCTAATTTTCCCAAGAATGTTCAAACATAAACAAATGTAAGAACAATAGAATTTACTAGCTTTATCAACAAAATGCTTAGAATTTCCCCCCAAAATGTATAAATTTTGCTTTTAAGTGACATTGTCTCCTAGTTGAATAATTTAGCATTTAACTCATCATCTTCAAAAATTAGAATTGTAAAGCTGTATTCAAAAGGTGAAAAAAGCATACTTTTAATGGGTGGTCATTTTAGGGAGTCCTGGAGAAAACGTGGACTGAGAGGGGAACAAAAGGAGTAGGGAGAGAAGAAAAGCTGGGATAGGAGAGTGGGCAGAAAGAGCCAACGAGGCAAAAAGGTAAGGAAGCAGAAAGCCAAAGTGGGGTCTTTTCTTTCTTTTCCTCTTGTGGGAAGACATCCCTTTATTTGCCCCTGTTGTCCCCACACCTTCTCTCACCCCTTTGCCCAAATCCACTTTGCAAGGCCATTTCACCCCCTCCCAGCAGTTGGTAGCTCCAGCAGCCCCCTCTTCTAGACAGTTTCTCTTGGCTTAATGAGATGTGTGTTCTGGGACATTACACCTGCCTTCCCTGGGACAGGTGAGCACCGGCAACGGACTGCCCCTAGGAACATGTTTTAGTACCTATCTCTGTAGATTCTGGGCCAGGCACCCTGGAATCCACTCTGATTTTGATACTCATACTTAAATTTCTCTGCCTTGACTCTGAATGTTAAATGCTGCTGCCTGGCCTCTGCTAACATCCTTATTACTTCTCAAGAAGCCTGAATCTTTAGCAGTTTTCCTTGTCAATGCTGGCCTGCAGGGGACAGACAGCATCAGGCTTCTCAGAGGAGCTGATCAACCTGCATCAGGACTCTGTATTGTATCTGTAAATGAAGTGTCCTCCACCCTCCCTGAGGAATAGAGGAGGTTGGTTTTTGGACTGGTATATTAGACCCATTCTAACATGCCCAGCCTTTATTTATTATTCTTTTAAAAATTATATTTCATTGTATGTGCTGTTACAGTTATCTCAGTTTTTCCCCCTTTGGTCCCCTCCATCTAGATACCCCCACTAGGTCAGGCCATCCCCACACTGTTGTCCACGTCCATGGGCCATGCATATATTCTTTGGCTACTGTGTTCCCTATGCTGCACTCTACATCCCTATGACTATTCTGTAATAACCAATTTGTACTTCTTAATCCTTTCTTCTTTTTTGTCCATCCCCCCAACTTCATCCCATCTGGCACTGTCAAAATGTTCTCTGTATCTATGATTCGGTTTTTGTTCTGCTTGTTCATTTATTTTGTTTTTTAGATTCAATTTTTGATAGGTATATATTTATTGCCATTTTATTGTTCATGTTTTTGATCTTCTTCTTAAAGAACACCTTTTAACACTTCATATAATACTGGTTTGGGGGTGATGAACTCCTTTAACTTTTTCTTATCTTGGAAACTCTTTATCTGTCCTATAATTTAAATTATATCTATGTTGGGTAGAGTAATATTGGTTGTAGGTCCTTGCTTTTCATCATTTTGAGTATTTCTTGCTAGTACCTTCTATCCTGTAGAATTTCTTCTGAGAAAACAGCTGACAGTCTTATGGGAGCTCCCTTGTAGGTAACCAACTGCTTTTTTTCTTGCTGCTTTTAAGATTCTCTCTTTGTCTTTAATCTTTGCCATTTTAATTATGATGTGTCTTGGTGTGGGCCACTTTGGGTTCATCTTGTTTGGGACTCTCTGAGCATCCTGGACAAGCCAAGGACAGCCACTGCCTCTTTTCTGTTTGGGGCCACCTAGCATAAGCTACAAAGCAATCTGCAGTTGGCTGCTATTGTGCTGGGCTTGGAGGTGCATAAGCAAATCCCAGCTGTGAACTGAGGCCAACTGCTGCTAAGGCCAGGCCTGGGGCCACTTAGCATTAGGCATGGGGCACACTGAGGCCAGATGCTGGTTGTTTGAGAGAGTTTAGGGAAATCTGAAGCATCAGCCAATTCAAGCATTTCTTACAGAAAAGCCACTGCAAACAGTTTGGGAGGGGCAGAGCCTCAGGGAATCACCAGGGTGAGCAAACAGTGTGAGCCAGATTGATGGAGAATCAGATATGGCACCCGCTTGCCAACTCTTTGGGGGGAGGGCTCAGAAAAGGAACTGTGGCTTCTGCCTCACTTTTGTTGGGGTGAAAGCTGCCCCCCAGGTCTCGCCCTGATTCCAGACCCTTCAGTTCCCCTCATATGTGTTTTTCAGTCTGCTGCCCCGTGCTGGAGCTCAAAGGGAATGAATCTGAGCAAGTCTGTGTGCAGGCCCTTTAAGAGGAACTGCCTAGGACTCCATCAGCTTGTCTTTCACAGCCTCAGTCCCCACTGGTTTTTACAGTCAGAAGTTACAGAGACTTACCTTCCTGGCACTGGAACCCTGGGCTGGGGGTGGGGGGTGGTGCTGGTGTGGCATTGGGGCCCCTCACTCCCAAAATATTTCTCTCGAACTGTATTTCCTACACATGGGTTTGAGACCAGCCTGTTCCACACTTGGCCCTTCTTACCAGTCTCTATGTGGTTTCTTCTTTAATTCTGTAGTTGTAGGACTTCCATTTGGCTCCATTTCTGGCAGTTCTAAATAATGGTTGTTGTGTAGTTCAGTTGTAGTTTTGATTTTGATGTTGTGCGAGGAGGTGAATTATGTTTACCAATGCCACCATCTTGAATGGAAGTCCAGTTCTTTTAGTTTTTAGATATGTTTCTTCCACCAGAGTCTGGCATCTGTACTTCATTTAATATGGATCTCACTTTCTCCAAGTTTCCTAGACCCTGGTAGTATGTTTGAGCCTCTTCTATCTTAGCCCTAGCCTCAGTGTTAAACCCTGTGTGAAGTGAGTGCCCCATCTCAACCTACCCCCAGCTCTGTTCTCTACTCTGATCTAATACCCACAGAGCCACTCCCAGATGCACTCTCCATTTACTGGTATGTATGTTGCCCTGCATTTCCTTTGAATATGATTTCTTTCCTTCTTCTTTTTTTCTTTTTCTTTTTTGAGTCTTGTGTTTAGGCTTTATCGTATGAGACCAGAGCAGCTTATAGTCTAATGTTAATTTCACCCCACTAGTGAGGCAACGGGCTTCAGAATGTTTTACCTGGTACTCCACTGATTAGGAAGTTTGCCCCACTCTGACTGGTAGAAAACAGAAAACAGGCACTGTTCCTGGCCTGTGTGAGTTTCTGGGATTGGTCCCACGATTCTTTTGGAGATTCTTTCCCCTCAGGCTTATCAGCTGAGTGGGGAGGCCCCTCTGCACATGTCCAGAGCTCCCTCTCTGGGCTGCTTTCCTCTCTCGAGTTCTCTTACCTACTCTTTCCTGTGGACTCTAGCCACCTTGGCCTCACTGAACTTTAGGGAGACCACTGGGTCCTGCCTGAGTGCCCCTCCCTACACCATGACCTTGAAACTCTGTCTAGTAGGCTAGGGCAGTAAGGCCTATTGGTTTTTAGGTTTTTTTTTTTTTTGTTTTTTTTTGCAGACCACTGTCCTTTGTTGTGTGATGTCCAGTGTCTGGAAACCATTGTTTCATTGTTGCCTGGCCTTGTTAGCTGGTTTAGGTGATGGAGCGTGTTAGTAATCTGTTGCAGAATAATAGTGACATGAAACAATAACATTTATTATCTCACAGTTTCTGCAGGTCAGAAATCCAGGTGCGGCCTCACTGAGTCCTCTGGTTCAGCGAGTCACACAGTGCTGCACTCTGCTGTCACCCAGAGCTTCAGTCATCTCAGGATTTGCCTGGGAAGGATCTGCTTCCGGGATCACTGTTGTGGTTGCTGGTGGGATTCCTTCCTCACAGGTGGCTGGGCTGAGGGCCTCAGTGATTTGCTGGCTGTTGGCTGCCCTCACTTCTTGTCCCAGGGGCCTCTCCAGAAGGCAGATCACTACATGGCAGCTTATTTCATAAGCAAGAGCAGGGTAAGAGGGCCAGAGACAGAGTGTGGACAAGAGACATCACAGTCTTTTGTTATCTAATCTTGGAAGTGACATCCCTTCACCTTTGCTAAATTCCATCCTTTAGAAGGAAATCGCCAGGTCCAGCCCACACTCAGTGGAGAGACTGTACGTAGGCGTGAGTATCAGAAGGCAGGGATCAGCATTCTCTTTCTTCTTTTGCTTTTCTATAGTTGTGATTGAACATAATCCATTTCAGAATTGGGAGTTGTGTGGGGGAGCCCCCCAAACGACCCCCTGATTCAACGATTTGCTGACAGGACTTACAGGACTCAGCAAATAGTAGTGTTCACACCTATGCTTCGTTACAGCAAAGGACACAAAGCAGAGTCAGTGAAAGGAAGAGAAGTATGGGACAAAACTAAAAAAAACTCCCCCAAAACAAAAAACAAAAACCATACCCAAGCTTTTAGGATGCACTTAATTCCTCCAACAACAAATTGTGACAGCATGTGTAATGTTGTCCACCAGCAAAGCTTATTCGAGACGGTTTTGGGGGGGGCTGGTCATGTAAGCACCTTCTGACTAGCATGGACCAAATTCCAGACTCCCACAAGGAAAGCAGGTGTTCAGCATAAACCACATTGTTTGCGTAAACAGTTTACGCATGCTGAGTCACTTTGAGGAACTAGCGAGAACCCTCCAGAAATCCAAGTTCCCAGATGCCAACCAAGGACCAACCTTGTAAGCACACCTTTCTAAAGATAGTCTTAGGCCTTCTATGTTAACTCTTTCTGCACAGGAGGGAATGGGAATTTATGTTAAGCTTACCCTAAATAATGGTGGTGAGTCAAAATATTTTATTAATTTGGTGATTATGGCCTATACATAGGGGTGAGGGAAAATGGTGCTTTTTAGGGCCTGGAGATTAAAGGAGCTTAATTCAGGCTATAATCCTAATGTTTAGATCCTGACTAGGGTATTATCATGCATATTTGTAGAGATCTTAGAAAAGATGAAGTTTTAGTGGCAATTGCTATATGTCATTTGCTTCCATACATGTTTATTCAGCAACTGATTTTTGCCCGACTGCTGTGCACTGTGCCTGTGAAATGGTGAGCGTGTATGTCTGTGTTCCTAGAGATTATAATTAAGTGAGGGAGACAGATATTAAATAAATAAACACAGAAGTAAGTATATAATTACAAATATAAAAATTTCCTTGTGAGAAAAAGGAAATACTCATTTTCTATTTATTCATTGCAATTTTTTATATACCTACATTGTGCTACTGTTCTTGCGTGAACAAAACAAACTCCCTCCTCTTTTGACCATACATTTTAATTGGAGGGTAGAAGCAGACAATAAATAAACAAATGTATGTATAATATTCTTTCAACTGTGATGAATGCTTTGAGAAAAAATAAAACCGGAGAGAGTGATGGGGGGCTACTTTAGATATAGTAGTCAGGAAAAGCACCTCCGAAGTCACTTCTCTGAACAGATGATCTTTAAGCAGAATCCAAATGAATTAAGGAAGCAAGTCATACAAATATCAGTGCTGCAGTTAGATGGAATTGTAGAGGGAAAGCACCTCCGCAGTGGAAAAGTGGTTGGAGGCAGCCAGGAGATCGCCGTGTCGGGAGCCTGTGAACAGGGGAGAAGAGCGAGGGAATAAGGTCCAGGCGCTATGCAGGACCAGGCCGTAGAGGGTCTGTAAAAGAAGGGCTCTGGAGTTTCTGCCTCAGTGGCAGGAAGCCTGCTACAGAGTTTTCAGCATGACAGTGGTGTAATCGGATTCATGTGTAAACAGGCACAAACAAGTTTTGACAAACACGCAAACATTTTAAGTAGAAATATAGCAGTATATAACATAAATCATAAATATATAGCTTGGTGAATTTTACAAAGTGAGCACATGGATCATTGTTTCTGATCGAGATATAGAATATTAATAGAACTCGTCTGTAGCTTCTGTTATGTCCCTTGAAGTCATTAAGTCATGCTCCTCTGAAGATAATCACCATGTATTGGTTTTCTTGTTCTGACTTGTATTATAAATGTATCATATGCTACATACCCTTTTGTACTTGACTTTTTTCACTATTGTCTTTGAACTTCATTCATGTTGTTGATTAGCTTTAAAAATTTATTTATGGTAGTTCATTGTATGAATTTACCACAGTTTTTCAGTTGTACTCTTCATGGACATTTGACTTGTTTCCAACTTTTGGCCATTATAAATAACGCTGCTATCAATATTTTGCACCTGGCTTTTTATTTATGTATTTCTGTTGAGTATATGCCTAATTGTAGAGTTACTGGGACACTGGATATTCATATTTTATGGCCAAACTTTAACAGATACTACCAAGCAGTTTTTCAAAGTTGTTGCACCAGTTTACTCTCCCATCAGCAGAATTAGAGAATTCTTGTTACTCTAATTCCTTGCCAATAATTGATTGCCAATTAAAAACATTTTTTTGACCATTTTGGTGTGTGTATCTTACACTTTTAATTTGCATTTGCCTGACGACTAATGAGATTGAGCATCTTACACTTCTTGGCCATTTCTATTTTCTCTTTTGTGAAGTATCTGTTCACATCTTTTGCTCATCATTCACTAGCTATAAGAACTTGGATAAGTTACCTAAATTCTGGGAGTACAGTGTTAAAAATCCATAAAATAGGAATAATGTCATCTAATGGTTAAAAATCCATTAAATAGGAGTAATGTCATCTAATTGTTTCCTTGAGTAGCCTTTATTTGAGTTACCAAAGCACTCAGAAGTCCTTAAGGACTACTTATTTTTTTCTGCAGTGATGACGTCTACTTGAATATAAAGATTTTTAAATATAGAAGATCCAGAGAATGAGTGGAATAGCTATGCCAAAATGGATATAGAGAAATCAAATTTAAAAAGTAAGACTAGTTTATAAGAAGACGAACTCTTGTTTCTTCCTGTGGAAATTGTAATTATTTAATGAAAATCTGACTTACTCCTACAACAACAATATCATTAACAAAAATCTGGAGATGTGTTTGGGAGCTGCTCCAGCCAGCTAGTGTTTAAAGAAACGCCCCATGGCATGCCACATAACCATAAACATTTTCACTAAGACCAAAGCAGAAGCGTAAAGGAATGTAAAAAGCCCTTTTTAAAAATATATCATTCCCTTTGGCTGTTCAGTCTGATCTGAACGATTAGTTTGTTATTTCTAACGTGTAAATTTTTAGTAAAATTTATGGTATGTTGGAATCAAGTTTTTATGAGTATTATGTGTACTTTATAATACTTTAAGAACCTCCTTGTATAATGCACAGCTGGTGTATTTGTGCTTATTTTAAAATCATTAGCAGTTTGCGCTCATAAATGGTTTTAGAGGTTTCTAATTGTTATAGCTTTGCTTTTCTGATATATTTTGAATCATTTTTGTGTTTTAATCAATTAAAGCATTTTCTCTAAGTAAAAATATTACTTATTAAAATGATCCATTTTATAATGTAGTTAGCAGAAATACATTATGTGGAAAGGCAATGTATTTATAGGGCATAAATTATGGCATAATTAAAATAATTTATTGTTTTCCAAATGGCTTTATCCCAAGGTTCCTTTAAATAGGAAACATCACAATGCCTTTAAAATATGTATAAAATACTTTTTGATATTTAATCATAACTTTTCTTAAATATGTTATAAAATAAGGACCCCCTGCATTGGGAATTTTTTATTTAGCTGGGATTTGGGAACAGATAAAACACAATTGAGTTCAGCCTGGAGACAGTGTGTATTTGAAAGGGCATACGTAGACAGTGTATTACATTAGCACTTGGATTGCAGCTGAGTTGCTCCATCTCCAAGCCCTGCCTTCCCCCAGGGACTGTGGATGTTATTAGCTCACTTCATGTCATTTGTCTTTGCTTGACATGGACCTGCTCTGGTGTCTCCACCTGAAGTTAGGGTACATCCTGGGGCTCAGACTAATCTGAATATGAGACAATTGGACTCTCCTTCTTTGGGGGGAGGCTTGTCTGTTCTCCCATGTCTGGGGCTGGATCCCCCAGGTGGCCACCTCTGAGTTCTTCATTAGTTTCCATTTTCTTTACAGTTCCCAGGGATCTGGCTTTGGTTTCTGTTAGTGATTTAAGATATTACTGTGAATCCTCATTTATAATTTTGTATGAGAACTGTATTCTAAATTCCAGTGACAACATGCTCTTTTGTAATGCAATCTTAAACGAGCTCTGACCAGTGTGGCTCAGTTGGCTGGGCATCATCCTGCAGAGCAAAAGGGTGTTGGTTCAATTCCTGGTGGGGGCACTTGCTGGGGTTGTGGGTTCAGTCCCTCGTTGGGGCACTTGTGAGAGGAGACCAATGGGTGTCTCCCTCTCGTGTTGATATTTCTCATCTTTGCTTTCTCCTTTCTTCCTCCCCACCCTATCGCTAAAAATAAATAAATAAATCTTAAAAAAAACAAGCTAGAGACCACCTATATGTTCTTTTCTATATAACTTATAATATAGATCTTTAAGAATTGGATGTTCCATGCAAAGACATTTACCCTCACTAATGAAACACAAATTAAAATAATAGGAACCATTTTTCATCTTAGCATAATAACATTTGAAAATAATTCCTCATGCTCTGGTTGGTGTGGCTTACTTGATTGGACCGTCGTCCCACACACCAAAAGGTCACTGGGTTTGATTCCCAGCCAGGGCACATGCCTAGGTTTTGAGCTCACTCCCCAGTCAGGATGGGTATGGGAGGCAACCTATGAATGTTTCTCTTTCACATTGATGTCTCTCTCTTTCTCTCTCTCTTCCCCTCTCTCTAAAAATCAGTGAGTATGTCTTCAAATGAGAATTAAAAAGAAACAAAACTACGTAATATTGGCTAGTATATGGCTATAGCAGTTTCATGCTGTCAGTAGATTTGTGACTTTGTTACCAATTTTATAGATGAAACTTTGAAATTTTGTGTATGAAACTAAAAACAAAAAATAACTGTTTGACCAGCAACTCCATTCTTGGGAATTTATGCTAATGAACTACTTATGATTTTTCACAGAGACTGGTCTAAGGGTGTTTGTAGTAATAATTCTGCCAGTAGTATAAAAAAGCTTAATGAACAGTATACATTCCTAAATGACAGAGGAGTAAATAAATGAAATATGATTTATTCATATGATAATATGCCATGCAGTCTTTAATGTGTAGCTATATATTATGTTAACATGCAAAGACACTCTTAACATATTAAATAAAAATAAGCAGATTAGAAAAGCATTTTTCTAAACTGTATTTGTATATAAGGTCTCTCTGCAAAAAATCCAGCCATTGTTAATGTAACGGGAATGGTTTGTGCAATATCAGTGTAACCTGGCAGCCAAGGAGAGTGAACTGGAATGCACATGCATGAACAATGACGACTTCACTGTACTAGTCAGTGGGGGTGGGGTGGATACCCTTGAGTGAGCATGTGTGCTGTGTGGTGGTTGCATTCAAAATGACTGAGCAAGTAGAGAAACGAATCTGCATCCAGTTTCGCATTAAACTTGAACATTCCTTCATGGAAACTGGTTGAATGATTCAGAAGGCCACAGCTCTGGGCAACTGGTGATTGTTGGCAGCTTCGTCAAGCCATGTACCATGTCTCGTGCAGAGATTTTTTGGCGAAACATCAAATCACCCAGGTGACTCAGCCGCACTACAGCCCAGATTTGGCACCCTATGACTTCTGGCTTTTCCCCAAACTGAGATCACCTTTGAAAGGGAAGAAATTTCAGACCGTTGATAAGATTCAGGAAAATATGACGGGGCAGATGATGTTGATTGAGAGAGTTGTGTGAGGTCCCAAGGTGCCTACTTTGAAGGGGACTGAAGCATCATTGTCCTGTGTACAGTGTTTCTTGTATCTTGTATCTTCTTCAGTAAATGTCTCTATTTTTGCTGGATACATAAGGGACAGGCTTCTTATGTTTAATATGAAAGATCTATATATGCCAAAGTAATGATACCAATTTTCTCTAGAGGGAGAATAGTGGATAAATTATTTTCTTTTTAGTTAGCTTTGTTTTCTGATTTGTCTTTAATGAACATTTATTATATATATAGATAAAATAAAAGGAAAAGGAATGGTTCATTACCCGTTAGCTATTATGCCCAAACTGCTAAACCAGCCCGTTAGTGGTGCAGTGCAGAAGAAAAGTTCCAGGACCAAGAGACTGTGAAGGTCGGCTCTAGTCCAAGCTGGGTCACTAATTACCTATGAGACCATCAGCAAGTCTCTCTGGGCCTTAGTTTCTGAGTTTGTACAATAAATTGGTTGAACTAGATCTCTGATTTTTAAGCTCTTTAACAGACTGTTTGAGTTGCTGAGAAACTGGCAGAATACAGCAGGTTTCTGTACATACTCCCCTGCATTTCTCCCCAAACAGCAGTCTGTATTTTTGATATTTTATACATTGAACATCTGGCCTAAGCTATCTTTCAGCAACTCTTATCTTTCAGGTAAGGGAAAGAAAAAGAATCTTCTAAGATTCAGTAATTCTAAGTACTTTTCATGCTTTTCTCTTTTAAGTTCCCCATCTTTTTCCTGTTCACTAGGGTTCAGATTCTTGTAGGACAGAGCTTACCTATAATCAGGACATCCTTGCTCTCCTGGAAATATCATACTGTGATAGCCTGCATCCATTGGTTACTAGTGAGTAAATGCATAATTCATGTCTGATATGGGGTGCCTTCACTTAGTTGGCATATAGAGACCTATAGTTTGGCACATATAAAAAAACCATTTCAGCATCTGTTATGAATTGTTTTTCCATTTGCCCCCACCTCTCTTTCTGGTCTACCCTACTTCAGTTTGGACCCTAATGGATATTTTTGGTCACCAGTAGTTGTATAACTTTTGGCAAGTTACTTAACCTCTCAGAGACTTAGTATTGTATTCTATGAAATGATGAATGACCAAGTTGCTTTGTATGAGCTCCAAGTTTCCTTCTAGCTATAAAGTTCTGTGAAATAATATTGTCTCTATAGATTAGGTTAATTAAATTGAATCAACTATTAAGAGTTTCCAATAATAGTGTCATTGATAATCCAAAATTTACTTAGGTTTGGGAAACTTATTTGTTGCACATATATTTAATGAGATGAGTCTCTGTTTTTTCTAGATTATTACAATGCTTCACACACAAAAAAGGTACAACCTCATGACGTGCGTCTGACCTTCTGTAACTCTCCCTGCTGTAGTGTATGTAGCCTGTGCACATGCTCAGTGTTGCTCATGTCTGCTCACAGGGGACTGCCTGATTTCATTGGTAGCTAGAAAAAACTGAAATGTATGCTTGACTCTTAATTTGGAGACTCTTGTCTGCCCAAGGGATAGGGAGATCATTGTTTTTAACTTAGAGATACAATCTGTTCTCTGATTCAGAGTAAGCAGATTTTATTTGAATGAAAAAACAAGGAGCTTCTGAAAATAACTATTATGTTACTGGTAATAGAGCTTCTTAACGAGAAAATATGTAAAAAATAGACACCAGCAGCAGAAAGACCCATATCAACAGTCCTTAGATGAAAGATTTTATAAATGAATATCCAAGTAACTAATATACTTAAGTCCTGGCTGGTGTGGCTCAGTGGATTAAGTGCCGGCCTGCAAACCAAAGGGTCGCCAGTTTGATTCCCAGTCAGAGCTCATGCCTGGGTTGCGGGCCAGGTCCCCAGTAGGGGGCGCTTGAGAGGTGACCACACATTGATGTTTCTCTTTCTCCTCCCCTTCCCCTTTCTAAAAATGAATAAATAAAATCTTTTAAAAAATACGTAAATGTTAAGTGTTATATCAATATTTTTATTATTTTATTTTATTTGTTAAATCCTCACCCGGGGACATTTTTTCATTGCTTTTTGAAAGAGAAGAAGAGGGAGAGAGAGAGAAAGCA
Source organism: Macrotus californicus (assembly GCA_007922815.1). NCBI lineage: Eukaryota > Metazoa > Chordata > Mammalia > Chiroptera > Phyllostomidae > Macrotus > Macrotus californicus. Next base: position 4,659 of record VMDR010020618.1, on the reverse strand, counting down.
CTGATGTGAGAGAGAAACATTGCTTGGCTGCCTTCTTGTAGGCGCCCTGATCAGGAAGCTAACCCACAACCTGGTTATGTGCCCTGACCTGGGAATTGAACCTGCGACCTTTTTTGTCTATGGGAGGACGCTCCAACCCAGTCACACTGGCCAGGGCTTGTAGTTATATTTTTAAAAATTAAGTTTGTGTTTAATTTGAAATGTTTTGGACTAAAATCTTCTAGATTTTCAACTTCAAGTCATCAGGGTGTTAGAATTTCTTTGGTCATCTTTCATGCTTTAAATATTGAAATATCCACTAAAGTCAGAATTAATTCTTAGAAAAATATATCTAGATATTCAACATCAAAGTAGTTCTAATGGTTACCAACTTGGAGTAGCCAAAAAGAAACAAACATCAACAAAAAAAAACACCCAAATCTTGACAGACTCCATAAACAGAAGCTGAAAGTCAAGAAGTGCCAGGTATATAAAAACTTTATTCAAGAGCCTTTTATTTCAAACAGACAAACCTTTTTATTAAAATGTCACATTTCTACTTGTGCTGAAATATTTTACAGAGAAATGCCACATTAAAGAAATTCAGTATGTGAGGAATAATTTGCTAAAAGAGTAAATTCTCTGTGGCATTAGGACTGTGGAGAAAGTAGTTTAAAGATAAACAATATATAAATGTTTAAAATCATATTATTTCCGTTTCATGTGTGGCATAGAGGAGACAGGTTAGGCTAGCTGTATCATGTATAAGTTGTGTTTTTTTGTGGGTTTTTTCTTTTTGAGAAATTACCCAACCACTGTGAGCCTATTTCTCATTCAGAATTAATGATATACCTAAAAATCTAGTAAAAAGTTTTATGGATGTGCAAGATTTTGTCTTTCCTCAGATAAAATTGTATTTTATACACTGCTCTCCTGAGATAGGAAAAGTGTTATCGTAATCTATTTTTAAAATAGGCCTTTATGTATTGGTGACCTGTGTTTTTTTTTTATTTAATTTTTATGTAGTGTTTACCATGTGCAATGTACTATTTTATACATTTTACAAACTTTAACTTATTTAATCTTTACAGGAAACATAAAGTATATACCGTAATTGTCATCCTCATGGTAAAGTTGAGGAACTGAGGCACAGATGTGTTAGGGGACTTGCCCAAGGTGCACAGCTGGTAAATGCAAGATTGAGGCCCAGGTAGTTTGGCTGCAGAGTCCATGCTCTGACCACACCCTTCCCTGTGCATGCCATCTCCCCAGGTAATAAAAGAAAAACATCAAGCCATTTAACAGTCATTACTATGATAGTTCAACAATTCAACTATATAAAAGAAAAAAAAAAACTCAAGGGCGCACACATTCAAAGCTTGTGTTGTGTTTTCTCAGGAAATGACATCTTAAAAGGTGTTGCATTACCATGAAAAAGTCTGGCCCTAAAATAAAGAAGAAAACCTTCCTTTAAGGAACTGGTAGCACTACTACTATATAACAAATATTATATAACAAAATATTTTCAAAGAATCCATAGGAGTAGGGCTCATTCATAATCTTAGTAATATGATGGAATCGATATTAGAAACTTTGGTTTGAATACAGTATACTTGCTTATCCTCCCTCATGAATGATTCCTGGAAGGAAGCTATGCCCATTCTACTCAAAGTACAAATAGTTACAAAAGATAGCTTGGGGGCTATATATGTATTGTGTAAACAGGTATTTTTTCCTAAATCGTGTTTACTTTCGTGGCAGCCTGTGCCTTTCACCCCTGGCTAACACTTAGACTTTGTACTTTTTACCTATGAGAAGTTTTTTTAAAAATGTCTTTACTGAAGTATAATTTACATACCATAAAATTTACCCATTATAAGTGTGTATTTGACTGGTTTATAGTAAATTTACACAGTTGTGGACTTTCATTACAATCTACTTTTAGAACATTCCCGGAAGGGTCCTCATTCCAGTTTGCATTCCCTTCTGTGGGGGTTTTTATTACCTTTATTGTTGTTTGATTAGTGTTTCCCCTTATATGTTGTCTCCCCTTTTAGGTTGCTTTGTCTACTTGTTTTATCTAGGGTATCATGGAGTCAGTTTTTATCCTTTATTTTGGTTTCTCTTAACCTTGAGTTATTATTTAACCAAGTGACTTTTTTTGTGAAGATTTTTAAGGGAATCAAATGACAGTTCTTAGTCCACAGGAATTTAACTGCTGTTACTCCAGTCACTTCATGGCTTCTTGCACTCTGATGCTGTTGGTACATGCATGGGTGCTCCTGGTGGGAAGGTGAGACACGTGTAGAGTTGTGTGTTAAGGGGTCTTCTCAAGTAGAGAAATCTGTGACAGCAGCGTCCCTCCCTGTGTGCCTGTGTTTGTCCTTGTTAGAAATCCAGTAGGTCAAAAGCCTCTGTGGGTAAGTAGGAGTGAAGAAAGCACATATGCATATATCTTTTCAACTTTTCTATCTGTGTAGAAAGAAGTGTTGCCCTCCCTTTTCTGTAGGGAAACGTGAGGAGACTGGAGGGGATTCAGTGTGATGCTCTGGGGAGGAGAGAGTAATTGAGATACCTGAGCCACGTTGCATTCAAAATCTTAATCTTAGTTTGCAGGGAGCAAAGAAATTCCCTTGTCTTCAGCTTATCTTCTTTATTTTTGTGAAAAACTTAGTAGGCTCATTTCAGAAACTTGATGCATGAAACCGTGATCCAAGAGAGTTATGTATCTGATTCAAAGCAAGAAGAAAGAAAACTTGAATGTGTTTGGGAGCTGGGAGGCCAAGGCATAGTAATGTACCAGAAATAAATTTAATACGTGTGAAATTTCTGTAGTGCTCAAATTAGAGTCCTGCAGAAAAGTGGAAATTAAAAATATAATAGTCAGACCCAAGAGCAGTGGGTTGGGGGGAGGAGAGTCTGTGGGGACTACAGAACAGATGAAGAAAACGAGAATATTCTCGCTTCAGATTCATGAAACCGTGGTTTTAATTCTTGCCCTGATACTAGTCAGTCTTGAATAAATCACTTTAATCTGGGCCTCAGCTTCCTCAGGTGTAACATGAAAGGTTCACGTATCTTGATTAAATCCTAAATATTCTTTGTGATTTAAAATTATGTAATGAAGTGACAACTAAGCACATGAAAAGATGTTTATCCTTAGCCATTAGGGAAATGCAAAATCTTAGCATCAATGCAGACATGCTACGTTTGGCATACGTGTTAGATTGGGGACATGTCTGCACTAGAGGTAATAATTGAGGAGTTAGTTACCTGTTTGTAGATGGTTTGTAGTGCATGAGACTGTATGAAATCTCCAAAACATAGGCTAGACACCTGAGTCCTAGGTACTCCCAAGATCAGAAATTTGGCAGATGAAGATGTGGTGAAGGAGACTGAGAAGAAGGAGCCATGAGTCAAGAGGAGCCAGTGTGGGAAGTCAAGCAGAGAAAATCTTTCAAGGATAAAGTGATCCTTGTGCCAACTTAAAAATCAAAGATGAAAATTGAGAATTGACTATTCATTTTAGCCAGGTGGAGGTGACCTAACAAAGCAGTTTCAGGGAGTATGGAGGCAAAAAAGCCTGATGCGAGGGGATTCAAGAGAAAATGGGAGGAAAAGAATTAGAGATAGTAACTCTGTTGTTCTAAAGAAAGGCAGACACACACAACTGGGAGAGGGCTGTGTGGTCAAGAAGATTGTTTTTTCAAGATGAAAGAACTTGCAGAATGTATGTATGCTGGTAGGAATGATACAGTAAAGAAGAAATGACACAAAAGAGAGAGTGGAGATTTGTTGGAATTGCATCTTTGACTAGTGAGAGGGAGTGGCATCCAGTACACAAGTGGTGGGGTCTTAGAAGGCTGGGCAGTTCAGCCATTGTATTGGGAGGGAAGGCAGGAGAACAAGGGCACAGTTGCAGGTAGGTGGGTAAGTGCACAGACCGTTGAGTTGTCATCTTATTGCTTGGGTTTTTCATTGTAGTAGAGAGCAGGGTCATCAACTACAAGTGAGAATGGGGGAGAAGGGATGAATTAGTCATTGAGTTTGAGTAGGCTGGAAAGATTTACCATTGACAGTTAACGCTAATGACTCCTGGGGTTAGTGGTCATGAACTTCGAGTGAAAACAGCTTAGTTTTTTTCTCCTTGCCTGTTCAGCTCCACAGGTGCAGGCCCAGAGTAGGCATTGACTTATCTAGGGTTAGGTGACTTTGAGGAAGTTAGAGAAAGGCAAAGGAGTGAATTGAAACTGGCTTAAGAGGGAAATGAGGACATGGGTTGGTAAGGGACAGGGAAAAAGTGGTAGGGTCAGCTCAGATTGAAGAATTGTAAGGATTGGGGTGTGAGAGGGAATGAAGAGTGGAACCTTTAATTTGAGATTATGAATGGTTTTCAGTCGTGACCAGATAAAAGCCTAGAGTGGAGGAGAAGAGATCAAAGAACGGTCAGGCCAAGGCAGTGGAAGGGTGTCTGTGTGGACACTGAGTTCATGCTCGGAACCTGAAGACCTGGCCTATCTTGTGTGCTAACGTCCCTTTGCTGCTGTTGGACTCTGGCAGCCGCAGCTCTGGTACTCTTACTTGGTGAGAGTTTCATGTCTCTTTGTTCACAGTCTCTTAGTCCTTAGTGCTCTACATGATTTTCTTGGTGTTATCTTTCATTTCTCCTATTGAATTTAA
>VMDR010020617.1:0-17430 GCA_007922815.1 Macrotus californicus | reverse complement strand
TGTCTTGAGAACGAATCCAACAATGTAGAAAAAATATGTATCACTATCAAGTGCCTCTTATCTCAGGAATGCAAGGATCATGTTATATCAGGAATCTATATTAATGTAATTTATTATATTCACAGATTAAAAGACATAACTTGCAATAAACTCAGTAAGTACAGGAAAAGGCATTCACTAAAATTCAATTATATTCAGAATTTTAAAAATAAAGAAAAACTAGGAAACTTTCTTAAACTGAGGCAGGTGTCCTGGATGGAAGACTCATATTGTAACGATTTCAGTTTTCTTCAGTCTACAGGTCCAAGACAATTCCAAACAAAATCCAATCAGGTGTGTGCATGTGTGTGTAATTTGACGAGCTGAGTACAAAATTTAAATGGCGACATAGATGGCCTAATGAAACCCAAACAATTGTGAAGAAGAGCAAGCTGGGGGGACTCCCTGCTGGTGGCAAGTAACATAGCTGGGCTATCAGCATGCAGGTAAACCAAGACCAATGGACAGAACAGAAAGGTCAGAAACAGACAACGTCCCACAGAGCAGTGAGGAAATGAAGGTCCAGTCGGTGTGCTGAAACAATTGGGTAGTCATGCAGGGCAGGAGGCAACCTGACCCTTCCCTCACACCACACACAGAGATCAATTTCCAATGGAATGAACCTTCTGTAAGATAGTATAGGGGAATGCCTTTTAAATGCACCAGGACACAAAAACAAACACTAACCTTATAAAGAGAGAGAGAGAGATAGGGTATTGACTATATTAGAACCAAGACTTCTGTTAACCAAATGATGCTCATAAGAGAAAGAAGAGCAAGTTATAGTGCAGAAAAGGTTTCTTACAATACTGATAACAAATAACAGAGTTGAAAAATTCAGAATACATAAAAAACTCCTGTATGTCAAATGGGGAAAAAAATCCAGGAGAAAAATGGACAGGGAAATTAAACAGTACGTCACAAAAAAAGATAGATATCCAGCTGGCCAGTGAACCTATGAAAACTTTCTCAGTTTGTCAGTAATCACAGAAATGCAAAGGAAGGCCATCGTGAGACCCAGCTACACACCCACCCAAGACCAAAAGTAAAAAGACAGAGAACTCATGTGTCGGTCAAGATGTGGGACATGGTACTTTCATATACTGCCAGCAGAGTGCCAGCTGGCGTGACCGTCTGGGAACACAGATGACATCATCTATGACACTTTGAGATGTATTTCTCTAAGACACAATTTTAGTCCGAGGTATACACTCAACAGAAATGTGGGCACAAGAATCATGTGCATTATTTATCAGAGTAAAAACTGGAAACAATCCAAATATAATAGAAAAAAGTTTCCATTTGCAGGAGCAATATGTCTGAGGATAAATTTAACAGAAGATATACAAGACCATCTGGGAGAAAAGTAGGAAATACTATTGAAAGAGAAAAGATGATCCAAATAAATAGAAAACTATTCAGTATAACTCAATAATGCAAAGCTTCAGTTCTTTCAAATTTATCTATAAATTTGACACTCCCAATAAAAATCCTAAACATATTTTATTGTATAACTTGATGAAATGATTCTAAAATTAAATGTAAAAGGGGACGAGACAATTCTGTCTTTTTCAAGATATATTATAGAGCTATAAAAATTATAATAGTGTGGTATAGAAAATTCAAAAGTAGTCCCAAATGTTTGAGAACCCTGGTACATGCGGGAGGAGGGATTCCGAGTCGATGAAGAATCAATGAGCATGCAATAGATGGTGCTGTCCCCTGTGGAGAAAAGAACCTCTCCCAAATTCCAATTAGATTAAAGACCCAAATGGAATTTATGTTTTAATGTTTTGTAAGTAGAATTATCTTCACTCCCCCAGTGTGGATTGCTTTAACATCAAAAGCACAAGCTACACCTACAAAAAGACTGACACATTTCACAATGTAAGTGATAAACATCTACGTGACAAAATAAATCACAATCAAGTTCAAAAGACAGCACAGTGGGAGAAGATATTTGCAATATAAATTCCCAACAAAAATATAGCATTCAGATGATTTAACCCTTTTGGTACAGGTGCTGGATATATCCGGCGCCCATCTGATGACCTGTGTGGACGAGCGCTGGATATATCCGGCATCCATCTGTATATAATTTTTATTAATTTTACTTATATAATTGATAGAATTTTATATAACTATCTCTTAATATTAAAGTTACAAACAACACTTAGAAAAAAGCATTGTTTTATTAAGCATAGATCTTATATAAGGTTAGGAAAGTCTTCACACAAAGGAGGACTGACCATGTGCTATGTGTGCGTTTTCGGCGTGGCACCTGGTACAGTGGGAGTGTCGTGGCGGAAAGAGCGCTCGTACCGAAAGGGTTAAATAAGTCCTATAAATTAATCAGGAAGTACTTTGAGTAGCACATGCCTGGTAATGTGCAGGCGCCAGCCAGAGAGCAGAACCAATATGGATGAAACACTGGAAAAGGACACTGATCTGGGGCATACCAGCTGCATACCAGCCCCGAAACAATCCTCAAGAAAAGTCCATGAAAAGCATGAGAACACAGAATAGTATATAAGTCCCCTCTCAACAACACAACAACAAATTTCATTAGAAATGAGTATTTTCCTTCAAGCAGGGACTGAGCTTTATTTAACAGAAAACGGAAGTCAATTGCTTACACTATGAGCCACAGGATGTGGCCGTTTTTATAAGTAAAAAACAGTCAAAAACTGGCAATTCCATATGGTTCAACCTCTATGTTCTCTATTAATCCATGGCATTGTAATTTGCCAAAATACACAGAATATTTCAACCTGCAGGACTAACAATAGAACTTGCCTACTACAAATGGGCTTGAAACTAATTTTCATGTAAGACTAAAACTTGATTCTACTCAACCATATAAGGCAGTTTTAAAGTGTCTTCCTGGAAGTCAGTATAAAAAAAAATGTAATTCATTAGCAGAAACTTTGAATTTTGTTTGGATGACTATTAAAAGCCTAAAGCTGAATGAGAGAAAACCTAACTCAACTTAAATTGGTTGGATTTTACACATGGCTTTTCAAAATAATTCACTTCCACCAAAATCGACCTTTTTGTGTCATAGCACTATAAACATTTCAGGTAATTTTTGGTTTATGAAATAGCATCACTGTTGCCCCCTTTAACCTTCAAAGGGTCTTACAAAGTTTAAGAAAAATCTTACATAAAATTAAAGTGCTCTGACAGTTTCTAAATTTTAACACAGTTTGTATTTTGGCAAATCAAAAATGAAAAACTCCAAACAGTCCATAAAGGGAAATTATGTTCAATCTTCCTTACTTCTTTCTTTCAAGCTGATTTTCTTTCCTTCCTTCCTTTTCCCTTGTTTTCCTTCAGTCTGGAAGCTAATATTTTAAAATGTTAGCAGCTAGCAATACTAAGAGCAGTATGCACCTTGTTCTTGTACTTAAATATATTTTTCTAATTTCTTAAGAAAAGGAGAAATGAAAAGAAAAATGGTTTTACCTTTGCCTCCCATACAGTGAATCGCTATGATGTTCTTATCATCTTCAGCCATCCACTTCTGTACTAGGTTGGAAAATTCCACCATCTCACTGATTGCAAATGTAAGATTTTTAGTTGAATTAAAAGACTTTCAAAAAATCAAATCCCGTGTAGTTAGCCCTCTCTGACAGCCCACTCGGCGTAATACTTGCTTACCTCAGAGAGGGCACATTGTGGTCATCAACCATGAACCGGTGGACCCTATAATGGAAGTACTTAGGGTCATAAGCTTTTTCACCTAAAATAAATGACACGTGCACCTAATAAACATAGTTAATTATCTAGTGAGGAATAAGTCATACTTTCCTATTAGAAATTCCTTATTCCCCTTTAAAAGGAGCTTTCCGACTGGGTCCTGCTATACTAAAAGAAATTTAAGGCTCTCGAAAACGTAAGGGTAGTAGTGGTTTGTCCACCTTGAGTAACGTAAGCCCAACTTTTTTGATTCGTTCCATGAGCCTTACTTTTAATTTTCTAGCAGGTTACTCATTATATTATGCTCGGGTAGTTAGACACCACAGAGCAGAAGCAAATGTGCCAGATAACAGATAGATTTGCCTCCTGAAAATGTCTACTACACAGGAAGAGGAAAAATCGAGAGAGACAGAGGAGTAAGCTGGAATATAATGTTTCCTCCAGGGTTTTGTTTTATTGCGTGGAGAGCCCTGCTGTCCTCACGCCCCACTCCTAGTGGGTTAGAGAACGCATTTGTTGAGTTGTGTGTCTTCAAAACTGGCAGAAAAAAACATAAATGTTTTCCTACACCCTAATGCCACGAGAGTAGACTCTTCCTAAAAGGGGTCCACCTCCACTCCAGCCTCCTGCCGGCCCCACGGCACTTGGGGCTGGTGAGCCATCTTTTCCTACCAGATGGGGCTGGCACAAGGTGGGCAATTTTTAACTCACTTCCCAACACCACCAAAAATGAAATGTGCAAACAGAATCATCTTCGTGTACGCAGTGACGTCTCTTCTAACCAGAGGAGCAACACACCCAGCCCTGTACGTACTGCAGAGGTTGAAGACTTGGTAGTGGTTTCGATGCTTGGTGTCCAGGAACCGCACGACTTCCTAAGAAAGACGGACACACGTCTCCCATGTATCCACGTGGCGCCAGCACAGCCCACTGTCTAGGAGTGACCTGCAGCGGTCACCACCATTTATTCACTTGTCCCTCACTGAGCACCTTTTAGGGGAGATTCAGGAAATAGGAGTTGATGTGCATTCCAAGTCATACCTGGCCCACTAACGGTTTTCAAATAACCCGCAAAGTTGAGCGTGGCCACTGGGACAGGCCTCTGCTACAAATACGGCTTAAGCTACCAGAAAAGGAAATTAGATGGTTAACTAACATGAATGTATGTCTGTGTGTCTATGTGTGTACCTATAAATACACACAGTGTGTGTGTGTGTATACATAACTTTTAAAATAAGACATAATGATTATTTTTTAAAATACAGTTACTTTCACCGTGCTAATACACCTCAGCAAACTTATCCTCCAGAAACACACACACACACACACACACACACACATGCGTGCGTCTCTGCACAATAATAAAAAGGACTATTAAAAAGTCTAAGAATTGATTAGGATAGTACCCTCAGTGATGAGTTTATTAATTGTTAATCCCTGTCAAGTAAAAAAAAAGCATCTGAGTCTGCATAGTACTGGGCTGGGGAGGATAAATAGTCTTATATAGAAATTCGTAGGATCCCTTACACCAAAATAAAATCCAGATGGATTGAGGAATGAAATGTAAAAGCTCACAAATACCTCTAAGAAATTTAAGTGAACATTAGTCAATTTTTTTGGATGAGGAAGAACTAAGTGTTAAATCAATGGAGGGCTGACAGATTTAAGTGTGACTTCATAAAAGTTGACATTTCTGTTTGAAAAATGCCACGGTACAACAAACAAAGAACAGAGGAGAAAATTTTTTCAGTAAAACCGGAGTGAATGGGGACTATGCTCAATATAACCTATAAACTAGTTACACGGACATAAACTAACAACTCAGTAACAGTAATTTACATTTTCAAGTGCGGCCAGGTCTGCACGTCGCACCCTTTAGTCAGCCTTGATCTGAAACAGCCTGCAGACAGCTCTTATCTACAAAGGACAAAGGCACGCTCTTGTCGGGACACACTGTGGTCACTGAGCACACAACCTCTGAAGCAGCGTCATTGCCTGGTTCTCAGTCTGCCCAGGTAGCCGAACTAACAGCTCCGACGCAAGCCTGCCCTTTGGCAAAAGATGATGGTCATTAATAACATGAATAGTTGATATGCTTCTGGGGTGATTTATGATCTATGGATTTTATGAAAGCAGATGATTAATTACCACTTCTTCAGATATGCTGATTAAAAATGGTAAAGGGGTGAATGACTTCTGAGAACTTCATCAATATTCCAAGGAGATAACAGTATAATAATATCATACTCGATCATAAAAAGGTAAACAATTTTGCTCTAAGACCAGGAACAAGACAAGGATTCCCACTTTCTTTTTTTTTCAAATATATATTCTTTCAAGGTGCCCAGTTTCACCACTATGATTCAATATAGCACTGAAAGTCCCCCACACAGCAATCAGATCAGAAAGAAAGAAAGAAAGAAAGGGCCTCCAAACTGGAAAGGGAGAAATAAAACTGTCATTATTTGCAGATGACATAATACCATATAGAGAAAACCCTAAAGACGTCACCAGAAAGCTATTAAAAGAAATAAAAGAATTCATTAAAGTTGCAGGATACAGAACCAATATACACATATTGTGTATGTTCAATGTGCTACGTACTGTATTCATTATATGTGCACTACCTATATGATGTATAGTACACTGTACAATACATACATCAAAGGTTATTAAGGAAATCGTAAGGGAAAGAAGGGTACCTGAGAGAGGACATTTTTAGGAGAATACTTCCATCTCCGCGCCAATACTGAGCGCGCGACTCCACAGTCGGTGGCTATGAGACACGAGCGTTTGCTAGGTAAGTGCTCTCACCTGAATGGGGTTTCTGTAGAAGGACTGCCGCCCTGAAGACGGGAATGACATGGCAATGACGCGTCCTGGAAGTCAAAACAGTCACTGCCACAAACGATGTATGAGAACTTTGTTTACATAAAATCGGACTTTTTTTTTCACAGAAAAGAACTCTCAGGGTTGAGAATGACAGGGAAAAAACGCTAACTAACCCTCAGGATAATCAGGATAATATTTTAAATTATCCGGGCAATGACCATTCAGCCTCCCACAGGTTCCCAACTCAATTGGTTCCAGCCACGAGGGACAGATTGGCCTTGACCTCTGTCTGGAGCTCCCCCTTGTGGTGGGAATTTATTTCTTATTTAAACACCAAAGGAAAATGAGAGATCCAGGCTCCAGTGATGGTGGGAACTCCCAGGATGCTTTGCAGGGCTCCTGACTCGGAAACCTGATCTCTACAAAGCAATGACCTTTTTCTCCAGAGTCCTAGGAAAAGAACAGGTTTCTCTGGGACCCTTGGAACTCAGACCTCTATAAATTCTACACCCATCAAATGGCCCTTGGCTGGCGTGGCTCAGTGGGTTGGGTGTCATCATCCCGCAAGCCAATGGGGTTGGCTGATTGATTTCTCTCCCTCTCTTTCTCCCTCCCTTCCCCTCTCTCTAAAAATAAATAAACAAACTCTTAAAAAAAAAAAGCCCAACAAACGGGGTCAGCTGAAAATCCATTCTACTCCCTGTATTGTATCCAAGTAGACCTGGTTTGAGATGACAATAAAACACGTTGTTGAGGTTAAACTTGACATAGGTCACACTGCCAGAGAGGCACAGATCTTCATGGATAAAGGATACTTCGAAAGAACATGGCTCAGACAAGGCAAGAACAGCATAAATACATAATTACTTACACACAAGAAAAATGTGAAATTAACATAAGTACATCAACAGCAAACTTCACGAACCAGTAACGTAAGTGAGGTCCAAGTCAAATCCACCCTTCTTGTACCGCCGTTTGTTCCCTGAAACCTGAGCATTTAAAATGACCATTAATTTGTCGAACAAATCAACATGTGCAGGTGACATTGCATAAATGCGTATAATATAAATGTCATTATATAAATATGTACGATAACCCTTGCCAGTATTTCCTGAAACAGAACACTTTTCTGAATTGTGAGCACGTTTCACCTACTCACCATCCTTCTGGCCAGCTTTTCGAGGTGTCTCTTTTGGTACGCCAGATGAAAAATTCTCATCAGAATGATAAGTCGTAGACATCGGAGGAAAATGACCATTCTAGCAATAAAGTAGAAAGACCAATTTTTGCTTCAGAAACGGAGCTTTTTCGATGCGAACTAAAGTCTGGAGCAGCGATTCTTTAACCAGGCGTAATTTGACAACCCTTCCACACAAGCTTCCCATCATCCGCGCAGGGGACATTTGGACATGTCTGGAGACATTTTTCATTGTCACAACTGTGTGTAAGGGGGTGCTAGTTGCATCTAGTGAGCAGAGGCCAGGCATGCTGCTAAAGCACAGGACCACCCCCCAGCCCCACCATCCACAGCAAAGGCCTGTCTGATCCCAAATATCCACAGTGCTGAAGTTGAGAAACTCTGGTTTAGAGAACTAGTTGTATGATAAACACTCAGAATTAGTGGATTTAACTTTTGTGGTTTAAGATGAGTATCTTTCCATCTTTTTCCCATCGATACAAACTGAGGGTTCTTGGTCACTTTTGTTACTTCCATCAGTAACAGAGGTTCATTTCAGCTGCTAACGCATCAGGCAGGCAGCAGGTGGAGATGCTTCCCAGGTGTGCTAGCTGGTGTCAAGCCTACCCGGCGAGAAACACAATGACAGAGAACTGATGGTTTGCACTAGTGTTTCCCTCACATGAGTGTGCACACTGATTTAGTGTGTGTAGAGTGGGGCCGGGGGTGCTTTTCTTTCATTTTTAGCAAGCTGTTAGGGGATGCTGAGGTCGCCAGACAGAGGACCACTCTGGCTCCAGTTATTTTCAGACAACTCTCAAAGCCTATTAAATAATGCCAAGTTGCGTTGGAACGTGAATTGAAGTTCAGGGAAGATGGAGTGGAGCAAGGAGCAAGCTATTTGATGAAGGAATAAGCCTAGTAAGCCATCCAGCATCTATAGCCAGGACATGTTTGTTCTTTTCCACATTGCCAGAGTAGGAAGAGAAAGAAGGGGGGGGGGAAGCTATCAGTATCTCCTACACATTTTAGTTTTCTAATCCCAAACAGTGATAACTGTGCCTCAGCGTTCTTCATTTTGAATACACTACCCTGCATCTTCTACCTCTGGGTTAGTGCTATCCAACCCCCCAGTTTCATGTTCCACTTGCTCCGTTTTAGACAATCACCCTCAGAGTCACTCAACATTTGCATACGCTCAAAGCAATAGTCTCTTTCAGAAAAACCTAGGAATTTCATGGGTAAGGAATTTGTGGTCGAAGCTCACATTCTAATATAGTGGGAATTTAAAAATGCAGAGGAGTTAAAGTTAGTACAAGAGATGAAGCCCCCAGTTTCTTCCTTGGGTGTTCCATCTTCTTCACTCAGCGAAAGGTGCTCAGTGGGTACACCCCTCCCTGGACCCACTAGGCCTTTAAGTTTCCAAGCAGGTGGAAATATACCATTTCATTTTCACACAGCTTGTCTGGCACCGAATCAGGACATTCAGAGTTAAAAAGATGACATAGGCTGAAAGCCACAGAAAATGAAGACAAAAAATAAAATCTTTAAGAGATAAAATCTTTAAGAAAGGTGAATCATATGTTTCTTACCTGGGGATATCTTCAAAAACCTCAAAGTCATTAGAAATATAAGTGAAATCAATGAGTAGAGTCACCACAATAATCACAGCATCTATAGAATTAACTATGTCAGAAAAATATGATTGTATCCTGTAATATAAAACAAAAAATATGTTTATGCCTCCCAAGTAGAGATAGGGATATATTTAAGAACACAAATTATTTGACTCGCCCCCCCCCAAAAGAATTCCACTTTAACGAATTGTTTTAAATTCATTTTGAAAACCAGATTAAGGGGACAAACTTCAGTCATTATTTTATACATACATATACAACAAAAGCATCCATAGGGCAATTTAAGTATAGTATGAGATACAACCAAACCATTGAACAAATACTTACCCTTCTACAAATACTCGAAGAAGAATATCCATGAAAAAAAACAAAGCAATAGACAAGGACATCGAACGATACTCCAAAGGAATGTACATTGTGCTGTCAGTGACGAGTAGATCTATAATGACAACAGACACATCCACAAAGACCAGCAAAATTCCAAAAATTCTACAACAAACACATAAATCAACAGGATCAGGACCAAAGGGTGTTCACCTCTGTGGTTAAACTACATGTAGGCCAACCATCTGATTTGAAAATACTACCATGTCTGGAAGAAGCCTAAGTAGAATGCTTCCATAATTAAAGAGCAATTCTAGACAAATAAATAAACACACAAGTATAGAATTTTAAAATGCACGCTTCATTATTTTTCCTGTTACAGATAAAAACATTAATATTTTACTATAAACTTAGGTAAATGGCATTCCTTTGAAATCCTGAATGTTCAGCTTACCCTAAAATTCCGAGGATTACACTGTAGCATATTAAATGGGGCACAGGGACTATTTTAGCAACATACTGAGAGAAATGTTCATTTTCCTCTCAGATCCCTTTTCATTAAAAATATTGATCATGAGTATTATACATATTTAATTACCTACAGTTCTAGGGTCTCACGTACCTGAATGTAAAGGATGAGACAATGAAGAACATACATCTCTTAATCTTGCTGCTGCAAAAAGAAACGTGAGTTCCAAGAATTAAAAGTCAAGTTCCAGCATTCTCAAGTTCATCACAGACGCCCGCTAACAGATGATGTGAATTTAACCAGGAAACAGAGGCCTTTATAAATGTAATTCTTAAAAAATGCTTCAGAGGTTTCATAACAAAGTGTTTTTTACTAATAACTAAATTTGTCACCCTTCTGCTTCATGATGTTTTTCATTCACATATGGAATGTATGTGAATAAAACTCTAAACTTTGGGTGCTTAGTGACATTTCTCTTGCCCGTAAACCCCCAACCGCAGCCTTATGGTGAGAGAACACTTGGAGTTATCAACTACAGCCCCAGCAGGTGGTCCCAGAAGGGAGTGGGAGAGGAGACCGGGGTCGCAGCTCTCTCGTTAGTGAGCTGTGGGATCCTGGACAAGTCATCAACCCTTGCAGACCTCTTTCCACAGCAATAAAATAAGGGCTTCAGGGGTGGGTAGGGAGTAAATAACACTCTTGTCTTATAATTATCATCTCCTGAAACAAAACACCCCCTGAAAACAACAGTTCATGGGGGTCACATTTGGGTTGGCAAGTACACTCTGGAGGTGAGGAATTTGAGTTAAGATGCATGTCAAAGGAGAAACACCCTAGCAAACGGGCTCCTTCCATTAACAGGAGGAGAGGCCTGTTTGAGGGAGCCTCCAGTTATGCCTCCTTTTACCCTACGGCTGGGGACAAGGTAGCCACTGGGGAGCAATTTCTTGTCCGCTGATGCCTCCAACGGGAGACCCAAATTCTACCCCGAGTGGGACTGATCCTGAGGCAGGGCTCGTAGCCTGCGCCCAAGGCTGGAGGATGGAGAAGAAGAAATAAATGCTTGCCTTGTTCAATCCATCCAAATTTCGCCCCACCCCTGGGCCAAGTCCCATTGCAGAATATTTATAGTTAATAGGCCAACAAGTAGCATATCCACTGCCATAATAATCATGAAAGAAGGAATGTCAAGTTGTTTTCTGATAAACGTTGGAAGAAAACTGGTGAGGACCTTGGTGGCTGAGGCAATACTAAGGCCATGTGCGATCCCGGGACGCATGCACTGCCCTGGATGCTGTGGAATGGTATCGAAGCCCAGGTCTCTGTCAGGATTCTAATTGGCCAGCAAACTCTGGTGTCTCTAGGCGACAGCACAACTCGGCTGACTGCTGAGAGCTGCCCAAGCCTGCGGGATTCTGACCGTGGAAAAGAAAGGTCAGGGAAATGAGAATTGAATGCCAGTTCCTACAGGTTGAAAACCTACACGGCTTACGTCACTTCAGCTCCTTACCTTTTGGACTGCATCAGAGTATTTTCGTTGGCTTGTAGAGTAACCCTGTAGCCCTGCTGTGCTCTCATGGCTGCTGGCTTTCCTCCTTCCTTGATTTAATTTGATAAAGTATGTTCTTATAGATCAGTGTGTGATGAACTACAGGGTTTTTTTTTGGGGGGGCGGTGTTGTTTGCTTGTTTTGGCACCACTTTCCTGAACATTTTTGTTACCTAGTGTTTTGGCTGCATCGATTATATAACTTGGAACACATACTGATATTTTCTCAAAACTCTACAGGTTCGTAATAAGGAGAACAGGGCTTATGATGATACCTACTGAGAGACATTGTTCCAGGGACGTGGGGCAAGGTCTACCTAAATGGCACTGGCTTGGCAAACCGCCTGACATAGAGTAGATACTCGATCAATGTCAATTGCTGTCATCACCAGTATCCATTACAGTCATCTGGCATACTCCAGGACCCTTCGCATCAATTAAGTGGCAGAATGAACTATTCACTGAAGGCCCGCCCACACTGAAAGAGGTCATAGAAAAGGAAGTTCATGGGTAATTTGAAGAACTATTTTTATTCATCAGTTTTCCTTGTTTTTTCCATGGAAGCTTTGTCAAGGCACCAACAAATTGCAACAGTGGCCGTTTAATACCCTCTTCAGCTCTACTCACTCTCCAACACTGGCACAATATTTATGGTTAAATAACTGGCTAAGAAAGAAGCAGAAGAAAAATCACACAAACATGTCTGTAGTTCAGACATGCAATTTTAAGAATGCATTATTTCCTTGCCATGAATACATGGTCAAAATATCTTTTAGACCAGAGTAATAGGAAGTATTCTCAGTGAGATTACACAGAAACAAGTCACAATGAATAAAATTCAGCATTTAGCATCCTTTTATGATAAAAACCCTCAACCAAGCAGGCACAAAAGAAACATTTCAACATGATAAAGATTATGTGAGACCAGCCCAGAGTTTGCCACATCATGCTCAATGGTTAAAGCTGAAAGCTTTTTCTCTAAAATCAGGAACAGGACAAGGATGTCCACTCTCACTGTTCCTATTCAATATAACATTGGAAGTCCTGGATACAGCAATCAGGTGACCAAAAAAGGGGGGGCATTCAAATCAGAAGTAAAGAAGTGAGACCCTCACTATTTGCAGATGACATGATACTATATATAGAAAACCCTAAAGAGTCCACGAGAAAACTATTAGAACTCGTAAATGAGTTCAGTAACATTGCAGGGTACAGAATCAATATGTAAAAAATCTGCTTTTCTATACACCAATAACAACAATCAGAAGGAAACATTAAGAAAACTGTCCCATTTACCATTGCATCACAAAGCATGCAATACCTAGGAGTAAATTTAACCAAAAGGGTAAAAGACCTGTACTCAGAAAACTATAAGACAATGAAGAAAGAAATTAAAGAAGGTACAATAAATAGAAAGATGTATCTTACTCAAGATTGGAAGGATTAATATTGTTAAAATGTCCTCACTACATAAAGCAATATACAGATTCAGTGTAATCCCTAATAAAACACCAATGACATTCACCTCAGAATTAGAAAAACTCATCCTATAATGTATATGAAACCACAAAAAACCCTGAATAGGCAAAGAAATCTTGAAAAAGAACATAGTGGGAGGTATCGTACTTCCTGATATCAAACTATACTATAAAGCTACAATAATGAAAAGCAGGGCACCGGCATAAAAAAACAACAAAAAACAGATATATGCATCAATGGGATAGAATACAGAGCCCAGAAATAAACTATCACTTATATGCTCAATTAATCTCTGACAAAGGGGGCGAGGATATACAATGGGATAAAAATATTCTCTCCAATAAATAATATGGGAAAACTGGACAGATACATGCAAAAAATAAAATTGGACCATTTTCTTACACCATATACAAAAATTAACTCAAAATGGGTGAGACTTAAATGAAAGACCTGAAACCATGATCTCATTCAGACGTGGAATCTAACAAAATAAACTGATGAACAAAAACAAAAAAACAGAGGCATGGATACATGGAACAGACTGACAGATCCCAGAGGAGAGGGAGGTAGGGGTGGAGGGTTGGAAGAGATTAGCCAGGGAACATATATACGTGTATGCAAAGCCCATGGAGCAGACAACAATGTGGTGAAGGCTGGGTGCATCTGTAATAGTGCCCACAATAAAACAAACAAACAAAGCCTCCTAGAAGAAAACACAGGCAATAAACTCTTAGTAAACTTTGACGTCACTCTTAGCATTATACAGCTTTTTGGATATGTCTCCTTGGGCAAGAGAAACAAAAATAAATAGATAAACAAGTGTGACTTCACCAAACTAAAATTGTTTTTTGCACAGCAAAGGAAACCATCAACAAAATAAAAAGACAACTTACTAAACGGAAGAGGACATTCACAAATGGTACATCTGATCAATGGGTCAATATCCTAACTACATAAAGAACTCATACAACTTAACACCAAAGAAAATCAAACAATCTAATTGAAAAACGGGCAGAGGACCTGAACAGAGGTTTCTCCAAAGAAGACATACAGTGGGCAACAGATTTGTGCAAAGATGCTCAGCATCACTTATCCTTAGGGAGATGCAAATTAAAACAATAATGAGATACTGCTTTACAACGGTCAGAATGGCTATCATGAGTAAATCAACAAATGAGAAGTGTTAGGAGGGTGTAGAGAAAAGGGAACCCTTGTACATTGTTGGTGGGATTGTAAATTCCTTCAGCTACTATGCAAAACAGTACAGAGATTCCTCTAAAAAGTAAAAATAGAGTTGCCAAATAATCCAGCAATTCTACTTCTCGGTATTTATCCAGGGAAAACAAAAATACTAGTTCAAAAAGATATCTGAACGTATATGTTCACGGCAGTGTTACTACTAATAGCCAACATATGGAAGAAACCTAAATGTCCATTAATAGATGAATAGATATATACACACAATGGAATGTTTTCCAGCAATGAAAAAAAGAGCATAAAATCTTGCCATCTGCGACAACCTAGAAGGACCTAGCGGGTGTTATTCCAAGTGAAATAAGTCAGACAGAGAAAGATAAATACTGTATGATTTCACTTATGTGAGGAATCAAAAAAACAAAAGTGAACAACATAACAAGACAGAAACAGACACATGGCTGTAGAGAACATGCTGATGGTCGCCACAGACAGGTTGTCTAGAGCAGGAGATGGTGAACTATGGCTCGGGGGCCGAACCTACACGGCCAGATACTTTGGGAAGTCGAGTTTTATTGGGATACGCCCACTTGTCTGCATGCTGTCTACACCGCCCTCACACTGTACTACTGTCAGGGTGGAGTAGCTGAGACAGAGCTATACAG
The DNA here is from genome assembly GCA_007922815.1 of Macrotus californicus. Classification (NCBI taxonomy): domain Eukaryota; kingdom Metazoa; phylum Chordata; class Mammalia; order Chiroptera; family Phyllostomidae; genus Macrotus; species Macrotus californicus. The sequence goes on along the minus strand of VMDR010020617.1, from coordinate 2,367 downwards.
GGGACCCACAAAGTTAAAGATATTTACTATCTGGCCCTTTTCAGGAAAAGCTGGCCAACTCCTGGTCTAGGTGATGAAAGTCTTTCTGTTCATACAGTTAAATTCTTTAAACAAACAAACAGAATTCCAACAAGCAAAAATTTAATCAGCAAAACATGTTCATTTTATTGTTTGTCCCATTAGCTCCCAGATAAAATCAACAAAAACCAGGAACTAGAATATACAGCCAGGAAAAATGAGAGAGGAACATGATCGAAGAGTAAGTATCATTCTGCATTTCTCTGTTAAGAAAGAGCTTGTAATAAAATCACACTGTACTAATGATATGTTCATGCTTTTCAAACTAGAACATGTAATGGTGATAAGTGATTTTTTTTAAATGCTACTTTCCTGTAAATTAAACTAGAATGATTTATTGTGTACCATTCACTCTCAAACATTTTGATAATCTTTCCATACTTTTCCATTTTTCTCCTTGCCTCAGCATAAACCCTACCTTCCCACAGGTAAGAGCTGCATCAATGGCTCCCTCCCTCCAAACTTCAAAACGCACTTACACATATGAATTGGGAAAGTCATGGTCTTCATCCCCATCATCAAGCCCGGAGAGCTGTTCTATTTTACTTGAAACACCAACAAAGACAAAAACATATCATTAGAGGTTTCTTACAAGGAATAAGGAAGTGATCCATTTACCTCAACAACAAGAATTCCTTGATCAAAAAATACAGGGTGGGGCAAATGTAGGGTTACAGTTGTTCATAGGGAAAAGAACACAGTAATTAATATATAATAATGCAAGAGTAAACTCAGTGTTTTACAACTGTAACCCTACCTTTGCCCCACCCTGTATCATAAACATGACTGGGCTTTCTGAAAGTCCTAACTTTTTAGACATAATTTGAGATCATGGCACAGAAATTTCTGGGGTGCCATGGGCAGTTCTGAGGCTGGATTTCTCTACCCCATGCCCTCTTGGCATACGCCTCACCTTTCATCGGTGGTTCTATCACAGGTCACTGATGTCACTTCAGTGGAGTCATTTCTAAGGAATTAAAAACAGGTGGTCAGACTCCCAGTGACTTCACAGATTACACTTTTGTTTGACATGAGTTACAAGTGGTCTTCAATTTGTAAACTGGTTGAACTCTAAAAACGATTTCTAAATTAGTCACTTGAAAACCAGCATTTCAATTTCCCCTCGAACTCGGGCTTTATAGTGTTGTAATGAAGCTCTTAGGTCTGTCAAAATGCCCAACAACTCAAGACAAGTTCCTTCCTGTGAAGCCTCACTCTCAGGTAAAACCAACCGCACTGAGGTTGAATCGACTTCATAATCCGACTTGGTTTACAATGGTTCGCACTGTTCTAGCCTCTTCTACTTTGCCGATTATCAAGTCCCTTCATGGCATTCTTACTCTCCTTCACATATCTGGATGTCTTTTCTGTTCCTCAGTTGGGTTCAAATAACCCCGAGCCTGGGTCAAGGACTCCCTCCAACATCACGGTGATTTCACATTTGTGAGTCCAGCTCTAGGTGGTACCAGAGCTCTGAAGGGTGAGGGGAGAGCTAAGGTCCCTTGGCTCCAGTCTTTTCTGTCACAAGCTGCACGGTTCCCTGTCCCCTGTTCCGTCCTCCTTACTGCAAATGGGATTCTCTCCTCTCCCGGCACACTCCACGGGAGTCCCACACAGAGACATTCGGCTGGTTTCCTAAGAGGCTACTACATACTCAAGGTCACAAGCAGACTGAGTCAGAAGTCTCCCTCTTGTGACCAGCTCTTCTTTGGTCCACATAGACCCCCAAAGAAAGTTACCTACAGAAGCTAGCAGTCTCTTAGGGAAACCTCTTATTGCCAATGGATGCCCCCCAATACCTGTCACCACAAAGGTTAGTCATCTCATCCCTTGTTGTCATCATTGTCAAAGGACCCTAAAGAGACATCCATAACTCAGCTAAAGAGTAAAAAAATATATATATAAAATAAAGTCAGACATTTTGGAAGGCAATCAAGTTCTTTTTCCTTATAGAATTTCAGGACACGGAATGTAAAATCATGAGGAAACATTACAGAAACTAAAGAAACAGTTTCAGGGCGTATGGCATTGGGGGCACTGAGACAGGTTCTGGGCCACATGTGCACACACCTGTGTATGTGCACGCACGCGTGCATGGGCATCCCCTGGAAAGGAGGAAGGGAGGGAGGCGGAGCACTCATAATCAGTTTGGGAAACATGAAAGGGAATGAGACTGTAGGGATGGGGAGGGGAATCCAGGTAACAGCTAATGAAGGGGTTCAGAAAAAGAAAAGAAAATGCCAGAACAATGAATACCTCAATGCCAAGGGCTAGCCCCTCCCTGGTCAC
>VMDR010020616.1:0-17432 GCA_007922815.1 Macrotus californicus | reverse complement strand
ACAAATATTATAGTTTATTGGGGTTAAATCAGTCCAGCCTAAGATGAGGTGCAGTTTCAGATGCCCTTGGAAAGGAAGTATTGCAAGTTGTATTACTGTTCAAAATATTTACCCCCATAACCACACAGGAGGAGTGTTCTCCCCCCAACTTAACTGATGTTCACTTTCTATGACTTGCTTTGGCCTCAGCTGGGCAGAATGTACCCCTACACTCTTGACCTTATGCTTGGCTATGTGATTTGCTGTGGCTGAAGGGAATTAACAGATGCAATATAAGTAGAGGCTTAGTGTGTGCCTAAAATGTTGAACTTGCCATCTTGTGCTTCTGTTGTTACTATGAGAATTTCTCCAGCATAACTGTTGCTCCTTTAGCTAGGTTCCAGAAGAAACACTCGTGGAGAGATTCACCCAGTTGAGCCAGCCTAGATCAGCCAATCTCTCTGCCAACCAATTAGAAGAAATAAATGCTTAGTGTTGGATGTTTCTGAGATGTGGTGATTGCTGTTGTTCATTAAGCACTGACTGATACAGGAAGCATCTTTGTTTTTTTATAATTTATCATCTGTATATAAGTTTATTTTACAGTGCATTAACCTCTCCAAGAACCTCTTCATACATTCAGTGCCTGGTACTATACAAGGTTATGAATAAAAAATACTCAACTAGACGTGAGTAATGTTCTGTGTTATTAGTAAAGGAATGTTTGATTGAGAATGTCCAGCCATTTAAGCAGGCTTTTGGAGGTCTAACTTTGATAGTTAATCAGTAACAAAATGTGTCTGTGTCCTTGATTTACCAACATGCAGAAAATCTAGATGGATGGGTTGGATTAGGAACAAGCAGTTTCACATTACTTGGAAAGGTTAATAGCTCCACAGGAACTCTGTAGATATGAGACTTCTATGTCCTTTTCTTGAGTCAGGATCTTGGTTTCATGCCAAAGGGGTCTAGGGAGAAGGCTGTGCCTGCAAATTCTTTGAGATTAATTAATAAACTTGAGACAGAGAAAAGGAAAAATGAAAACATCATCATCAACAACAACAGCATGGAAAAACAAAAACCCAACCTGTTTAGATTTTACTGTGCTCCAGGTATTGGAAATGTATGTTCTCATCAGGTCTTCTTAATTCTGGTGAAGTAAAATGTGGCATTTACCACTAGGGGTACTTGCAATGTGCCAATCACAAATTATAGAGGTAATCTTCCAGATTGCCTGACATTCCAGAGGTCTCCTTTTTCATAATGACAATTGTAAATTCAGTAGCACAGTGCCTGGAACAAAAGAGACATTCAATTAATGTTTGTTGAATGAGTGAAAGTTTATAACTTTTTTTATCCTTATTGATTTTAGAGAGAGGGAGAAAGAAGGAAGAGAGAGGGGGAGAGAAACATTGATTGGTTGCCTCTCATATCTGCCCCAACCGGGGACCCAACCCACAACCTAGGCATGTGCCCTGACTGGGAATCAAACCTGGGACAATGCTCCAACAACTGAGCCACACCAGCCAGGGTAACAGTTTATATAATTTTTATACAAAAATAATAGTAGTAGTAGTAGTAAGCATGTTGTGTCGGGTAGTCTAATTCAATACCAATGTTGTTATTTACATTTCATAAATGAAGGGATGGACTTGTGGTTATTAGCAAAACCTGTATTAATTTAAAGTGTTAGCCCAATTCCCTCCACAATATTGAGTCATCTGAGGTTTCTAGTTCAGTGCCAGAGGTTAGTGATGAACTTTGTTCAGGACTTCTGCTATTTCGTAAGAGTGGTGGCAGAGGATGTGACACCAAGTGTAGATGGCAGGAGATGAAAACCTGGGCAGAGCAAAGTACCACAAGGGCTGAGACTGCCTGTGGCTAGAGTGCTCTGGGGATGTAGAGGATGAGCGGGCAGAGGGGAGGGGTGGGGCTACGAGCAAGTGGGACTGTGCAGGTAAGAGGTGGCAGGGAGCCAAAGCCTGAGAAAGTGGGAACTAGAGCTTCCCTATTTCTGAACATCAGGCTGGTGGGGTGGGGCAGTGCTTTGGGGACCCTTCCAGCCAGTGTGACTGCCACAGATCCTGTTTATCTGGCCCCTGGGAGAACTGTGGCTGGGCGCCAACAGAGCCACACAGTCCACGAAGGAGGTGTGTGTGGTGCTGCTGGTAGAGGGGATACTTTAGTAAGTTATTGACTTATCTGGGCCTCACCTTCCTATCAGAATAAAAGTACTATCACAGGGAATGACATGAGGATTGAATGAACCATATGAATGGGCCACTCTTTTAGGCTAGTTAGAAGTCAGTGTCAGCCATTTCTACAGTTCAAGGTCATGCTTGTGAAAGCCCCTGGCACAGGAGCAGGGCAAAGAGCCTGTTTAATCATAGCCCACACTGCATTGTGTTCTGCTTATACTTTTTTCAAAATGCTGTAGTGAATATTCTGCCACATTTCCTGAGAAGTTAGATTGCATTTTGTCCCCCTTTTCACTGCAGTTGAGGAATTTCTGGTATGTTGTTTGAATAAAACACAAGGTTATTTCCTTGTGACTCCTGCCTCTGTGATGTGGAATTATATTCTCCTGAGGAGAATCTTGCCCTTAAAGGTCCTTTTTCCCAACACCCAGAGAGGCACCAGGTTCCAGGCTCTCCGTCACCAGTTGCAAGAGTCCTCTGGTCTTTGCTGGGAATCTGGGAGGGGGACACAGCAGTTAGACAACCTCCAGGATGCCTGGAATTCTGTCCCCTCTGGCTTTCTAAAGGGCGAACCTAGAGTCCATGGGTCCGTCTCAGAGTTGGATGGTCATCTTAAACCATCCCAAAGGTCTGCCGTAGAAGCTGTGGGCCATGAAAAGATATCTGCTAAGAAGGGCTCCTGGTGGCCATCTGGGCTCAAATTAAAAAAAAGAAAAAGAGGAAGAAGCTATTTCTACACAGGGGCTTTTCATGCAAACTGCACTTCAGGGAGAAGCCTACACTAAACTACTGTACCTGCATCTACACTGAGCTGCCTGCCTGTGCTGTGTTTCTGTCATCTGAGCCAGCCCTTATAAAGGAGTTCCTGGAATCCTATTTCAACCAATGGGACTGAGGCTTTCTCCATCCAGTTGGAGCTGTTCAGCTATTTCCCCATTTTTATGGACCAATGAGGGCAGCTCCATTCAGACCAACAGTGCCTTTTGGATCAAACTGTGAAATTTGGAGTCCTAATTTGCATGAGGACAGACCAGTCAGGGACCAGATGTGGGGACTCCTGTCTATATAAGTGTGCTCCTCTCTGGCTTTGGGAGAACATTTTCCCTTTCCACTGAAGACTGAACACTGCATTTCCCCAGCTGAGCTGAGAGGAGCAGGCCAGTGCAAGCCAGAGAGGACTGGCCCAGAGCAGAGCAGACCAACAAGGAGCAGAGCAAAGCAGTCTCGCCCACAGGAACCTGGCCCCAGGGCTTCCTCACGGCCATGCTGTTTTCACAGCATGTAGCACAACTGAGCTGTTCTGCACTGCAGAAATTTCCATCTTCACAACACTCTAACTTGGGGATTCCTGTTTGTGTTGAATTGGCACAAATGACCATTGATAAAGCAAATCTCAGGAGTAATGCAGGACTCTATTTTTTTTTTTTTTTTGCTTAAAAATATTGGTAAAACTTTTTTTCGCCTTTTTTTCTGTTCATACAAAGAGGTAATTTCACAAATGGGTGATTCTGAGCTGGCTGGTAAAACCCTCAATGGGGCCTGTGAGTTTGTACCAGCCTGAGTTGTATTATAAGAAAGTTAAGATCATTACCATCATCATTAGTGATGTAAAGATAGTGGAAAAGAGGAAGTTATTCGGGGTTAATCTTTTTTCCCCAGCACTTTGTGAGGTGTCCTGTCTCCAGACCTTTGTACACACTTCCCCTTTCAGTTCTGTCTCCTTTCCACCTGGGAAAATCCTTCACCACCTTCAAGATTCAACTCAGATGACTCCTTTTCCAGGAGGCCTCCCTTGACGCCTTTGCCTTAAGATGGGATGCTCTCCTTTGTATTCCTTGGGTCTTGGTACTCAATTTGGTTTGTATATCCCTCACACTGTATTATGGTCCTGTACCTCTCTGTCCTCAGACTGAGATGGAGAATATCTTGAGGGGCTGAGCTGAATTGGTAATTCACCTCTACTGCCCTGGTACCTGGTGTAGAGGTTACGTGAAGAAAGCTCTTAACAAATATTGCGTTAAGGAACAAGGCCACACTGAAGAGAAAAATGAGGAGACCAGCCTCCAAAGGGAGGAGTTGAAGTTTTCTCTTACTCCATCCCTGCAGCTTTCAGTTGGCCTGGGTTGCTATGCCCTTTGTGGGATTTGTGCCGATTCTAGCTCGTTTAAAAAGTTTTTTATTATAGGTTGGAAATAGTTATTTAAGCTCATGGCCATCAAGCCTAGAATTAGGTTGCAAATATTTGTCTCTGGTTGTTAGTAATGAAAACAAGATTGAGTGGGGGAGATCTTTCCATGGGAAAGGTCATATAATATCATATAAAGAATGGTCTTTATAACATTGCAAGGGGATATCGAATTTTTTCAAAAGTTTTACAAGGATGTTAGGAAAGAGGATGACCTCTAGGTCTTGCCAATTCTGCCTCTGTGGTTCTACTTATTGATTTGCGAAAAGGTCATACTGCATTATTCTTAGCCAAGATAAGCACTTAAAAAATGGCTTGGTGCCTAGCCTGCTTTCCACGTTTGTAAATTTGTTTATTTCGTGCTTCCTTCTTTGTCTGAAAAAGAATTTATCAAAATAAACAGGTGCATACTATATTCTGAATACTCCTGCAATGCATCATTTCAAAAACTTCATTTCCCTTTCTTCTGGTATACAAATTTCTTTCTAGAGGCCTGTCCGGAAAAAAATCCAGCCATTGTTAATATAATGAAAATAGTTTATGTGACATCGATGTAATCTGGCAGCCAAGAAGAGTGGACTGGAATGCACATGCTGAACAAAGATTTCACTGTACTAGTCAGTGGGGGCAGTAGACACCACTGAGTGAGCATGTGTACTGTGTGGCTGATGCATTCAAAATGACTGAGCGAGTAGAGCAATAAATCTGTATCAAATTTTGTGTTAAGCTTGAACATTCTTCTGTGGAAACTATTTCGATGGTTCAGAAGGTCGCAGTTATGGGCAACTGGTGATTGGCAGCTTCATCACGACAACACGCCCAGTCAAGCATCACGTCTTGTGCAGAATTTTTTTGTGAAACAGGGAATCATCCAGGTGACTCAGCCCCCTACAGCCCAGATTTGGCACCCTGCAATGTCTGGCTTTTCCCAAAACTAAAATCACCTTTGAAAGGGAAGAGATTTCACACCATCATTGAGATTCAAGAAAATCTGATGTGGCAGCTGATGGCGAATGGGAGAACTGTGTGAGGTCCCAAGGTGCCTACTTTGAACAGGATGGAGGTGTCATTGTCCTATGTACAATGTTTCTTGTATCTTGTATCTTCTTCAATAAATGACTCTATTTTTCATAGTACATGGCTGGATACCTTCTGGACAGACCTTGTATACCTGTTCCACTTATGACAGTTCCCTGGAAAGCAAACACTATCAGTTCAGTACACAGATAACCTTGGAAAAGTGTAGTTGCCTGGATTGGACTGATAGCATTTGTCTGTTTCTTTGTTCTAGAATATAGGTTTTTAGTGGGGGTAGTATTAACATTCAGCCTCTCTTAATGCCCCGATTGAGAATGAATCCACCCATCCTCCATGGTCTTGCATAAAAATTTAATGCAATATCCTATCGACCCTTGTGTGCGGGACTGTTCCCTCCACCCCCTCGAGGGGACAGACAAGGTACAGTTTCCTTCTTTGTCCCCAGCACCTAGCCCTGGGCCTAGGGGGTACTTGGCAAATGCCTTTTGAATGAATGGATGAACAGGCAAACGGTAAGTTAATGGAAGCCCACGACTTTTAACTTTTAGTGACGGCGAGCACAGCATGACTGTATCTAGCACCTGTAGGGCAAATGTTAGTTAGTAAAATCCTAAAAAGTTGGGATGTTTGAGCAGTGTTTGAGAGTTAGTGGTGACAGAGATCTCTCAGAAAAAGAAAGGGAAAGACGATAGTGGAAGACAGTTAAATGGCTAAAAAAAAGCTTAATGGTATAAGCTGAATAGGAAAGAAAAGTAGAGAAAACCTCCTTCTGTCAGACTGGGCTCTTTCTCCTCATTTCCCCTCGGCTCCAGGCCCCTGAACTCCTTTGTGTTTTCTTTCCTAGTCCTTCCCCACCTGTGCCAATTCCAGTCAGAATAGTAGCAGTGCAGGATGGGGAACTGTGAGCAGGTGGAATACTGCAATTGAATGTAAAGGTTAGAAATTCACTTAGCCAAGCAGTTTGAAATTATGTTAAAATGTCAGGCAGCATTACAGTCTTTCACTCCTCAAGGGGTGAGTTCTAAATGACTAATCATCTTTTGCCTACCAATGTGGTATGCGCTAGTGGAGATAGCCTGCAGACAGCGTGGTATTTCATTTCTCCAAGGTCTGCCAGGGTTGGTGCTGTGTTGATTTGGAGGGTTCGCTGGGTTAAGTTAAGGTTAAGTCAAGAAGATCTTTCCAAAGTACATGGCATTTGGGAGGTAACTACTATACATTTCCAAAGAACAGACAATGTTGACAGAGATGTGACCTTAAAGGTATGTGATCTCAAAGATACATGACCTTGGTCTTTTTCCTGACTCTTATTTGTCAAAATAGTCAAGAAAATGTCTGACTAAGGGTCATGTTTGAAGAAAAATGACAATTTGTCAAATGCTTTTTATGAAACATCAGATTTTTTAAGAAGCAGGGAATAAACATTGATCAAAATACAGGAGCCTTTTTGTTTAATTGTGAAGACCTTTTGGGATCTCTCAAATGCCCTTCAGAATCCGGTCGTTCATATTTAAAGTATAAATATTTAAGTGAAACAAGAAACTTGCCTGTTGGGCAAAATGAGACATGTTGAGCTCTTCACTTGGGTTCAGGGGTGTACCATCTGTATCCCTGTACCGAAGTGCTTGGCGTATAGCAGGAGTTCATAAACATTTGGACGTCAGTGGGGAAGCTGAAAGCCAATTGCATTTTGCAGCCCTCTTCTGCTGTTTAGTTGGAAGCAGCTAGTTGATTATAGCTAATGGGACCTTAGCATTTTGATTTCTTTTGCTATAAAAGCAGGTAAGGTAAGAAGCTAGGCATACCTCTAAGCCACCTATTCTCAAAGCTTGTCATTAACAATAAACCTGTTCTATTAAAAAGGTATCTGTGCATATGTGGGTGTGTGTTTGCAGAATTACCTTGCAGTGTAACAGAACCAGTTTTCTAAAAATTTACCATTCTCTCTTTTGTAATCAGTGCATCATGCAGTTGTAGTCACTGCAAATGGGCAAGCAGATAGCTCCAAGGTTCTGGAAGGCCACAGTGATTGGAACTAAATGAATGATGGTAGTGAGCTGTATTTTTCCTGATTGCAAAGTCATATGCCTTTTTATTGTAGAAATGAAAAAGCAGAAAGAACTCAAAACTTAAATTTGCCACTTTTAATATGTTTCTAGAGTATTTCCAGGGTAAAAATGTGCACTAGGCAGAATTCTAGGATGGCCCCCATGATTGCTGCCCTCCAGGGTGAGTTCTGTAATTATGTTGCAGGGCAAAAGGAATTTTCACAGAGGTAATTAAGTTACTAGTCAGTTAATCTTATGATAAGGAGAGTATTTGGGTGGGTTTAACTTAGTTATACAAATCCTTTAAAAGCAAAGTTTTCTCTGGGTAGCTGGAGAAGTTAGAGATTCAAATAGGAGAAGAATCAACATGCCCTTGCTGGTTTGAAGACAGAGGAAGCCACAACCCAAGGAATTTGAGTGACCTCTAGGAATTGAGGGTGGTTCTCATCCAACAGACAGAAAGTCAGTGGAGACTTCTTTCCTACAATCAAAGCACAGCAAAAACAAAAATAGGTGGATCCTGCCAACAGCCTGTATGCACTTGCAAGCAAATTCTTATACGAAGTCTCCAGCTTGGCCAATGCCTTGATTTCAGCCTCTGAGAGCCTAAGCAGAGGATGTAGCTAGAACAGATTTCTGATCCACAGAAATGGTAGGATAATACATATGAGTTGTTTATAGTTGCTAAGTTTCTGATAATTTGTTATAAAGCAGTAAAAAACTAATACAGATTTTGAGACCTAGAAGTGCGGTACTGCCCCACGCCTGAAGTGTGGATAGGGCTTTGGAATCAGGCAGTGGCTGAAGGCTGGAAGAATTTTGAGGAACATGATAGAAGAAATCTGATTGGTTTGAATATACTGTAAACAAAAATATGGGCATTAAAGATGCAGCCGGTGGAAGCTCAGAAGGAAGTGAGGACCGTTACAGACAAAATTTTGGTTGTCTTAGAGAAAAGCCTAAATCACCATGAATAGACTGTTATTAGAAATTTGAGCTTTGAGAAAACCATTGATGAGGATGCAGAGGGAAGTATAAAATATGTTATGGGAACTGAAGGAAAAAGAATCCTTGTGTGGTGTCAGAAAGATTAGAAAGACTATGGCCTATAGTTACATCAAAAACAGAATTTATGTATATAGCTAAGGAGATGTCCAAGCCAAGTGCTGTAGGGACTGATATGTTTGTTCTTGCTGCTTATACCAAAATGTGAGGGAAAAAGAAATAATTGGAGAGAAAAGCTGGTAAACATAAATGGATCAGTTCTGGGTCATTTTTAAAATTCTCAGCCTATCCAGATGGTAAAAGATGCTAATATTAGAAACGGCTTTGTAACAGTGGGGAATTGTAGCCCAACCCACCGTTCTTTTGACGTTGTTTCTGTTAATGCTGAATCTGACTAACATGTAGCTTGCAGGTAAACAGCATGTTTGTATATGAATCCTAGGAACTCTCTTCAAAAGGTAAAGACTCCGACCTTCAGGCAACCCAGCTCCAGGAGGTGTGTTGACCTTCAACTGTGAAGCTGGGATGATGTGAAGCCAGAAAGATAAACCAGGATGACATACACGAGACCATCATTTGCCTTAATGGGATGGACTGTGTTCTCTGCACACAGAGAACTTTTCTAACCCCTCCCTCCATCTCTTTGTTCTGTTCCCCACTCCCTTCTCACAGAAACCTCTGCCTCCACTGAGATGTTGAGATGGGCTTTGAGACATGAGCCCCCACCTCCCAGGTGGTCAGCACCTGAAAATAAACCACTTTCCTTTCTTTCCTTTACATCAGCACCTGTTTCTAGAGTATTGACTTTCGAAGTGTCAGGCAGCTGGGCCTGCGTTCAGTGTCAGCTTCTGCAGTCATGGCACAGAGGAAAGAAGGACTGGGTGAATATCCAGCTCTGTACAAAAACAGCAGAAAGACCAAAAAGTCGAAATATCCAGTCATAAAAAAAGCTCTTCTTAGAGATCATGGGTGTGACCCACAGAGCCCATTAGTCAAACCTGTTTCTCAGAAGCTTAGGGCTCTTGTTATCCCAATCTTAGCAGAAACCAAAGATGGAGAGGAGATCAACTTAAAAAGATTTGTGGGTGTGGCTTTTATTTAATGGAGTTTAACCCCATGAAATTCAGGCCAGGAAAAGATAAAAATAGTTTTTCCTCAAAATTCATGTCTGTCTGGAACCTATGAATGTGACCTTATCGGACTGAGGGTATTTGTACATGTAATCAAGTTAAGATGAGATCATGCTGGATTAGGGTGGGCCCTAATCTAGTAACATGCCCTTATTTGAAAAAAAGGGAAATTTGACAGTGTTCTAAGTATTCTAAGATGGCCCCTTGAACTCTGTCCTCTGACATCACCCTTTTATTATATTATGTTACATAGGAAAAGGGCTTTTTCAGATGTAATGAAGGTTACTAATCAGTTGGCCATAAGAGAAAGAGACTATCCAGGTAAGCCTGTCCTAACCACATGAAACCCCTAAAACAAGAGAGTTTGACTGATCAGAGAAGTAGAAGTTAGAGATTCAAGCCATGACTGGAATTCAGCGTTCCACTGCTGGCTTGAAGATAGAGGGAGCCATAAGTTGAGAAATATGCGTGACCCTTGAGCTGAGACTGACCAGTGGCCAGTTACCTACAGTAAGAGGAGAATGGGGACCTTAGTTCTACAACTACACAAGAGCTGTATTCTGCCAACAACCTAAATGAGCTTGGAAGCAGATTCTTCCCCAGAACCTCCTGATGAGAACATCACTCAGCTGACATCTTGACTTCTTTCAAACTTTGAGACCCTCAACAGAGAGCCTAGCTAAAGTGGATTGGACAACTGAGCCTCGAAAACTGTGAGGTAGTAAGTCTGTGTTGTTTACATTGTACAATAAGTTTGAGATATCTTGTGCATCAACAGAAAACTAGAGTGTGTGTGTGCTAATATTTCCATGTATAAATATTCCATGAAGCAAAAGAGATCATATTTTTACTGAACCACATAAAATCAGTCTAGCTAGAGGTTTATAAAAAAATCTTATAAGGCAGTGATGAAATGAATTTTATAGTACACATGAGATTCTAATAATTTTTAAAGAGCCCTTAATCAAGAGTGTTAGCTCTATGTTTAAATGTCTTATTTCTTTACCCCTCTGTGAGATTCTGTGAGAAGTATACATACCTGTGTAGTATGTACTCTTAGAGAGTTGAGATCTCATTGTTGAGTGCCTTGTATGCACTATTAGACACTGGGCTTAGCCCTGGTGATTGAAGAATAAATATTTCTAGTTCTCTAGGGGCTTTATGTTGGATGCAGGAAATAGTCAAGTAAATATATAATGTCAATATAGTATGTTAACTACTATAATTAAATAATACAGGAGCACATATGGAAATGACCTGGTCCAAACTTGAGAGGGGGTGGTAATAAGGGAGTCCCAGATTTGAGGAGCAAGGAGGTAACAACCAAGTAGGGGGTATGTTATCCATGAATGTACAGGTGTGTAGGAGTAAGGCACATATGTGTGGCATGTTTTGAGCACAGGAAATATGTATAAACTTGTCTGAAGGTGCAAGAGGATTTGATAGATCTACAAGTATTTCAGCATATCTGGAACTAGAATGCAAGAGGCAAGTGGCCAGGAGATGAAGATGCAAATATGGACCAGTTATCAAGAGCCTTACATGCTAATTTGAACTTTATCCCGAGGACAATAGGAAAAATCATTAAAAGTATTAAGCATAGGAGGAATTAACATTATCAAGCTTTTCCTTGAGAAAAATTTGTGTTCCTTTTGGTGATGAACTGTAGGAAATAAGATCAGATTGCAGGGAGATCAGACTGAATTCTTCCAAGTGAGAGATATCTGAGCTGAGTGATGGTGGGAATGGAGAGGAGAGAGCGTGTATGGACCTGAGAGACAGTATGGATGAGACTAACATGTGTTTGTTTGGACCTGGGCTGTGAAGAAGCGGAAGAGCAAAAGTTAATGTCCAGGTTCCAGGCTCGTGAGGCTGGGTAAATGTTTGTATCAGCTAATAAGACGGAAACGCAGAGGAGGGGCAGTTTGGGGATAGAGATGAGCTCAGTTTTGAACATTGTGGTTGGAGGTGTATGTGGGATAGCCAAGGGGAAATGTCAAGTAGAAAGTTGTTTTAAAAGTCTGGAGAAAAATCTGGGTTAGGTAGAGGTTTGGATAGATGGGCATTATGAAATTACTATTGAGGAAGGGAGTTGAAATTGTTGGCAAGAGAATAGCAGGTGATAAAATCTATGCTATTTATCTGTAACATGGGGAAATTTATCTGTGATAATCTTGTAGACAACATGGCCAGAAGCTTGGCAAACTCTGACACCAAAGTGTGTAAACAGTATGAGAACAAAGGATACATTACAAGCAAAGGATACCCAGATAGCTCACCTAAGATAGGTGAGTGTGGCTTCTCTGGTTTTCCTAGGTGTTAACAGAACACCGGGCTATATTGGTAGTGAAGGTGTGTCACCTCTGTAGGATGAGGTCCTGCCAGGTTGAAGGCAGCCCTGAGTAGGAGCTGACCAAGTCTCTTACATCCCCAAATATGCCACAGCCAAACTCTAGTATAATTATAAGTCTGGGAAAACATCCCTTAGCAAGTCCCATTACCTGTTTCTAATCAGCATAATTTGCAGGTACAATTCCTTAGTAAGCCACCAATGCCTTCTTGCTACATTGATGGCTAGGCCTCTGGAGTATGCAGTTACCTAAAGAGGACTTGCATGGAAGGCTTGACTAAGACCCTCAGCACCTAGTTCACATAGTAGTCCTAAGAAATAAATAATATAAGTCATAAAAGTGCCTGATTCCAATGCCTGACATAAACTAATTTAATAAATGTTAGTTGCTATTGCTGTTAACTGCTAGTACTTGTTATTGCTTTTACTATTGCTGCAGCAATTATTATCACAAAAGAAGTAAAGACAAGAGGGGCTGATACTGGGGAAAAAGAGGGTGTCTGGAAGTCATGATGAGGGTGAAGAAGTAACAGAGTAGCAGTAACTGAATGAGGGACTTGGAAGGAAGATTGCAGTGAGTGAAGTGTTTGGATTTGAACTTTAGGAGAGAGAGTAGTTCCAAGTAATGACAGGACTACAGCAATCTGGGATGCATGTGACATGGGAGATAGGAAAGGAAGGTGTGGGATGAGGGTCCTTAGCGCTAAAGAGGTCAAAGAAGTAGAGGCTGGGAGAGCGGGTCAATTATCCATGTGCCTGTGGAGCTCTCCTGGGACGACAGCGTGGCTTGACTTAGAAGAGACAGCTGTGAATATGTGCTAACATCTTTAGTAAGAGAAGGAAATACCTGAGCTTTGTTGGTAGGACCCATGTCTGAGAGTGCCTCTGGATCCCACGGCTTCAGCAGAGCCGTTATGTGCACTGCTTAGATCCTTGGCAGAGTCTTCCTATCCTCTGACCTCAGGAAGTGACGCTATTAGGCCTGTTAGGAGAGACCTGCTAGGATGGCATATTTAGGCCTGAAGTGGCTGTTTGGAATCCATCTGATGTATTGTGTGCCCACTCTTCCAGTTCAGGCAAACTTCCCTGGTTCCAGGAAGAAAGACCCCTTACAGCTGCTTGACTGAAGATCACGAAATCTGTTCTCATTCTCATTTAGAATGCAGAGACTTGTGTGGTGACTCACACATTTGAAAAGCTCAAATTAAGTAGTGGTGATCTCAACAGTGATTCACTGATGAAAACTGGAAAGTGATTCATCTTTATATGCTTGTCCTTGGGAGCCATGAGGCTTAGAGGTCTTTTTTAGAACACACTGCACTCAAGGAAAGACAAAGGGCCCCCCTGTGGTGGTATTTTAGTAATTACACAGAGTCATTCACTACATTTTCTTACAAAGCTATTTTCTTTAGTCCATTTTATTCCCTCCTACAATCTGTGTGATGCTCTTGTGCTGTAATGACTCATTGCTAATAAATCAGGGGAGGCAATGATGCTTTCAGGCCAAAGGTGGGGGTACATTTAGCAAATCTCTGGTGCAGATTCACAACTCTGTGATCTGTAGGGACCATTGTATCTTTCTCAGTATCTATTGTTATCAAGAAATAAATTTTTTCTTAGAAGACTAACCAGGCTTAAATTAATTTATAAGATCCTAAGAGCAAATACTAATAAAAAATACCAAAATATGAAAATGACTTATACTATAGCAAACAAATCCAGAGATTAGTGACCCTTATGTGCCACTAATAGCATTGTTCAGAGTTAAAATCGATACCCAAAAGATCCATCTGAAAGACCATGTAATTTGACAACAATAAGTATTTACTTGGACACCTACTATGTGCCCAGTCACTGCACTGCCTTCCCAGGACTGGGTAGGAAATCCTTCCTTGCACTAATGCTCACTGTAGCTCCTTGTGCTAATGCTCACTATAGTTCTTAGAAACGACCAATTCCAGTGCCATCTGATCCATCTGTGACCTCCTCCATGGTCTATAATGCTTATAGCTAACATTTGACTGAACTTATTGTGGGCCAGGCACTGAATCTAAGCACTAAAAATGTTTTAACTCATTTAATATTTATAGAAACTCTATTTTTATATAGAAAGAAACTGAAACACAGAGACATTATATATTGCCCAAGGTCACAGAGCATAAGACGGGTGACTCAGGGTCTAAGGCCAGGTAGAACTATTCAAGCCCGGGTTCATCCCCCTCCCACATGCCTCTCTGTAAGTCTCCTTCTTGCCCATTGTCGCATCTCTAGTTCGGAGTGTCATATCTGGCCCATCAACTTTCCTGTTTGTCTCCCTTTGGTCTATTTTTGATACAGCTACCACAGTGATGTTTTAAAACCATTAGATCAAATTACCATCTGTGCCAAAATCCCCAGTGACTTCCCATCTCACTTAGAATAAAATCCAAACTTCCTCTAAGTCCTAAATAATATGGCTATTGCCTATATAATAACTTCGTCTTTACCATTTCCTGCCCCTCCACCTGCATCATTCTTCTTACTGCCCCTGAAACAAAGAAATTTCTTCTGTCTCAGGAGCTGGAACATTGCTCTTCTTTCTACCAGTGAGGTGCTTTCTGTGGCGTGTCTTTTCCTTCACTGATACCTCTTCTCAGTCACTGTCTCAAAGAGGCCTTCTCCAACCACCTCATCTATTGTATCACAGCTCACCCGCTCCCAGTCACTGACTTGCCCTTACCCCACTTCATAGCACTTAAATCATCATCTGAAATTTTACACAGTAATGCCACCTTCATGATGATAGGCAGTTTTTTGTCTTGCTCTCTGTTGTATCTTGAACACCGAGATCAACTGCCTGGTTCCTTGTAGGGACTCAATAAATATTTGTTGAATGAATGTCTGATTAGTAATAGATATAAACATTTTAAAATGAGTGAATGAATACATGCAGTCTTGTAGATGAAACACAGACCATTTTAATACAATGTGAAAATGTTTATGGGCATGTAGAAGAGGAATTCCTAAGCATTTCTGGAGAGAATGATACTGAGCTGAATCTTGATAAACTAGTAGGAGTTACTTAGGCTTAGAATAAATGGAAAATGTCTTTCAATCAAGGTGGTTAACCTAGATGCACAAAAACAATGGACAGGGCTGGCTTAAAATCCTTCACTAAGAAGTTATAGGCCTGGGATGGGACCACCCACCATGACCTGCCCAGTTAGAAATCTCTGATCAGATAACCCTGTGAGGTTACTTCCCATAGAACATTCCCTCCCTCCTTTTTTCATCCACCCTCATGTATACGTGAGAGACACTAAGGGAAAGAAAAACAACTCTCTGATGTGGCTTAGAGTTCAGACTTAAATACCATCTTAATAGGGAAAGGAGAGAGTGGATATAGGCCTCTTAGGGGAGAGTAAATAATTTTTAGGAGAGATGAATGGACCCTTAGAAGAATAGCTGGGAGGTATGATAGTTCGGGATAAAGTTTGTTGCTGGGTGTGGCGTGGACTTCTAGTTTCCTCTTCTGTAATAAGGGGCTCTAGGATGACTGAGTTCCCTTTAAAGGATTTGCCCTTGGGCAGATAAGGGGAGTTCAAAGAAAGCCTCTACTTGCATTTACTTTTTTTCAAGTACTTACTACTCAAAAGGATCATTAAGCCAAAGTAGCATATTTTGAGGTGCATAGTCTGCTACTCTTCATTAGTTAATGAGAAATAATTCTTCCCCTTTCTGATATCATATTCTCAGAGGGATCAGTATTACCAAAGCGATGTCCTTGTTTTTGGTGTTATGTTCATACTCTACTAAGATGCTACTCTGTGAACCAACCCTTCTCTTGCTCCTCTTGGGCTTGGAAAGACACATAGAAACAACAGAGCCATTGTGATTTCTGCTTCTGTGAACACTGTGTCACTCTGAGGGGAGTAATACCCAGACCCATAGACCATTCCACCCAGGGCCAGGGCTGGGAATACAGGCTTACATACAGTTGAATCTGTTTATTTCATTTTATTTCACCCCTCCTATATCAGTTAGCTTTTGTTGTATTACAGTAAACCATCCCAAAACTTTATGGCTTAAAATAATATTTGCTTACTCTTCTGAGTGTTGGCAATTTGGTCTGAGTAGTCTCACTCACACATTTGCTGGGAGCTACTATCTTACATAGCCTCACTTACTGGAACTCAGGGGTTTTGGATGTTCATGGGTCATTGACTAGCCCAGGCTTGTTCACATGGGATGATAGTGTTCCTAAAAGCAGCAAAAGAGAGAAAACCCTAGTACACAAGCACTTTTCAGGCCTCTAGTGATGTCATGTTTGCTAAAATCCCATTGGTCACAGTAAGTCACATGACAGAACACAGATTTGGAGGGTGGAGAAATAGACTCCACCTCAATGGGAGGGACAATGCTGGGTCATCACAAAAGGGTGTAGATATTGGGATGAGAATTGCTTGCCAACTTTACCACACATATACCACATACCCAAGAAATACTCTCTTTTCATTAAGTGCCTAGTGTAAAAGTCTGCTAGACTTAAATCCTGAGAGTTGACTAGAAGGAACAGATTCAGGCTGCTTGAAAAGTCACTGTTAGCCCAGAAGTTTTTCTGCAACAGGAATTAATTCCTGAGCCAACTTTCCAATATTTTGAGAGAGAAAAGTTAAACACAGACGGGGGGAGAGGGGGAGAATAGATGGCAGAATTTGTGGATAAATACACACATTTTTCTTGTTTTAAGATCCAATTAATTCCATGCTCTCATTCAGGAACTGGAACGCTATGTGGAGTCCGGTGTACGTCAGTGGCACATGATGTGACAGTGAAAGGTGGGTCACTGTACCTGACTACAGAGAAGAAACAGCTTCAAGCCAAAGCTGCTGCAATCAAGAACCACCGCGTAACTGTGTACCTTGCTGATAGTGGAGGACCATTCTTGCCACTACAGGTAATTATAGAAACGAATTAATAGTCATTTGATTTCTTTATAGACTCATATCGTTGGACAACACTAATAATTTTCACCCATAGCAGGAAGTTTTTAATCTTTGATCTCTGGGACATTGATGATATTCTGTGTCAGATGCTAATTCCTAGCTATGAAACTAATTAAAGAGATTAATTTCTCTACCTCTGGGATCCTTTTTTGTTTTTTTTTTCAAGAATATTACTGATCTTATGTGTGGTAACTAATGACAATGTGATAACTTTTTTGTTGATTTGAAAATCTGCAATCAATTTAACTCAGTTCAACAAATATTTTGAGTATCTGATTTGGGGTAGTCGTTGTGCTGGGGGTTGGAGATATAATGGTGAATAAGGTAGGCATGTTTGGAGCCTATACTTTGGCAGAGAAGACATAGATTAAGTAACTAATTATAAGTATGTTAAGTATTTGCAAGAGAGCAGAGAGCATATATGTTGGACAAACTGAGAGCAGTCCGATGTAGCCAGATGAGAGTACTCCAGGGGAAATGATGGGTGACGAGGCTGGAAAGCATAATCGTTTTA
>VMDR010020615.1:0-17433 GCA_007922815.1 Macrotus californicus | reverse complement strand
AAGCTGTGATTCCTAGTATTTCTCTTCTCATCTTTGCTCACTCCCTAGAAATGTTCAGTATCTGGTAACAGTTTGTTCATAATTTGACTAAAACACACATTTGAAGCCATGTTGGTTTGCACACATTTCCCTCCAGTGTCAACTAATTCCTTCTAATATCAATCACTTGTAATAAAATATTTAGGGTTATCAATAATTGGGCTTAATTCTTGATTGATATTTTATTTGGAAGGCAGCAGAATACTTGATAATTAAAAATCTAAATTCTCAATTACGCCACATGTAGGAAGGGAAGTTTATACCTAAAATGGCACAATATTAAGGACCATTTATAGAAGGCAACACTGTAACTAAAATTTCAGAAAGATGCATCTTAGAAAAAAAGCATAAATAAAATGACATAAATTTAATATCTTTTTCATATTTACTGAACTGTTCAAAAAGGCCTATCATACTATGGGCAACTATCATATCTACCAGTCAGTCCTCTGAGTGATGAGACCCCTCTGTATACCCCACACAGAATGTGGGGAAGGTTAACACAAAATGGCACTGAAAACAGACAATAAAATTTATCAACCCTCATAACTACAACTGGATGTGTAGTACCAAAACCTACTGACTATTAAAGCAAACTTGACAGGAATTAATCTGTTTAGTGTGATAAGCAGAATAATGAGCTCTCAGAGATGTGCAGATCCTAATTGCTGGGACTAATGAATATGTTACCTAATGTGGGCAGAAGGGACTTTGTAGATGTGATTAAAGTTGAGAACCTTGAAATAGGGAGATCATCCAAGATTTGGAGTTATCAAATAGAACCATAAGGCTCTTTGCAAGTATAAGAGGAAGACAGAAAAAAAGACCAGAGTGGTATAATGTCAGAAGGACTTGATGCACTATTGATAATCCCAAAGATGGAGAAAGGTGATTAAATGGATTAAATGGATTGAATTTTGTCCCTCCCAAATTCCGATGTTGAAGCCCTAATTTCCAGTGTGATGGTATTTGGATCTGGGGCCTTTGGGAAGTAATAGGTTTAGATGATGATATGAAGATGGTCCTCATGATGGAATTAGTGCTCTCATGGAAGAGATAGTTTTCTCCCTCCATAAGGACACATTGAAAAAAAGCCATAGGAGCTCAAAGAGAGAAGGTAACATTCTACAGGCCAGGATGTGACTCTCTTGAGGAAGTGACTCTGTCAGCACCTTGATCTTTGACTCTCCAGGCTCCAGAAAAGTGAAAAATAAATGTCTGTTGTAAGACATCCAGGCTATGGTGTTCTGTTAAAGCCCCTCACGCTGACTAACATAAGGAATGATCCATGGAATGTGATTGTCTTCTAGAAGCTGGTAAAGGCAATAGTGTGGATTCTCCCACAGAGACTAAAGGAGACATACAACTGTGCTGGTTCCTCAATTTTAGGCCAGTAAGACCAATTGTGAGCTACTAAGCTGAAGAACTGTTAGGAATGTTTCTGCTGTTTTCAGCCCCTAAATGTGTGTTAATTTTTGCAGCAACCACAGGTAGGTAACACCTTTGGTAAACAAATGCATGTTTCATGATGGTCAGCGATACCTTCAGGTTTCATTTTGGCCCATTATTTCTAATATTCTCTTGAAAAACAAATAAGCAAACAAAACACCAAATACAATGTTACTAAACAACTTGATATTTTAAAGAAGAAAAACCAAGTATCAAATCAAAATCTGAAATCTTACCCCTCACAGGGAATTCTGTAAAGCTTTCCACTGTCATCCAGCCTCTTGACATTACCCTTTACATAAGGTGTGGAAGTTGAGAAATGTCTACATACCCAGTGATTAAAGGTGAGACATAAAATGACAGGACAGCCAAGGAGCTCCTGGGCTGAGAGGTTAATGACAATGGGCAAATTATGGCTTAGAAGAGAGAAGTGCTGGCCTGGCATTGCCCTTTCCAGGTGGTACAATGGCTATTTTAGGGAAAGGATGATGGATATCTAGAGAATTTTATAAGATTTTTAATTATACTAAGAAAACACAGGATACAGACATACATATAATCATACGATGAGATGATTTGGCAAATTCTTCTGTAGCAATCAACCACCAAGTATGTCTCCAATTATCTTCACCTTCTGGCATCCATGCACTTGTGTAGTCTTTTCCCACATTAACCTAGAACCTGTCCAGGTAATTCATTAGGTATGGTGGAGGTGACAGTGTGTGGCTTCTGAGGCTAGGTTGTAAATAGCACAGTAGCTTCCATTTTGGTCTCTTGGGTCATTCATTCTGGGAGGTGTCAGTCATCACATGGTGAGAACCTTGAAATAGCACACGGGCAGATGCATGCAGAGAAGAGCTGGGGCTGTTCACCACAGCCAATGCCAACTCACCAACCATGCAAATGAGCCACCCTGGAAGAGGGTGTCCCAGACTTAGCCAAGCCTTCAGCTGACAACAGTTTCAGCCAACCAATAAAGTGTAAATTCTTGAGAGATTCTTAGCCAGAACAAAGTCTTTTAATAAGCTGTGTTTGAAATTATTTATCTCCTATGTAATGTGAGGCTTAACAAATGTTTATTATTATTTTAGGCCATTATATTTTGGATGTTTGGGGGTAATGTTGACATAGCAATAGATGACCAACAAAAGTCCCATCTCTGGTTCTTCAGGGTTGTTAAATTGGGAGTAGGATCTGATCTTTTCGGGTCAAAATACTTTTTTCTTAATTTATTTTTATTTGAGTATAGTTGGTACATAATCTTATTTTGTTATATTAGTGTCAGGTGTTCAATATAGTAATTCAACATTTTTTGTTTTTATAAAATTAAATTTATTGGGAATGGCATTGGTTAATAAAAGTATATAGGTTTCAAATGTACAATTTTATGACACATTATCTGTATATTGCACTGAGTGTTTACCCAAAGTAAAATCTTCTATCATCATATATTCGACCCACTTTCCCCCCTACTAAACCCCATCCTATTCCCTTTGGTAATCTCCACACCAGCTCACAACTGTTAGAATAGCAACAAGACAAGTAATAACAAGTGCTGGGGAGGTGCTGGAGAAAAATAAACCCTCGTTCACTGCTGGTGGGAACGTAAACTGGCACAGCCACTATGGAAAACAGGATGGGGGTTCCTCAAGAAATGAAGAACATGGGTTAGGATTGAGGGAGGGAAGTGAGGGTGGGTGGGGTGGGGGAAAATGGTGGGAAAATGGAGACAAGTGTATTTGAACATTAATAACAAAATAATAAACAAAATTAAGAATAGACTTACCATGTGATCCGGCAGTCCCTCTTTTTGGTATGTACCTGAAAATGTTAAAAATACTTATTTGCAAAGATATAAACGCCCCTATGTCCACTACAGCATTAGTCACAGTGGCCAAGATATGGAAACAAAGTGTCCCTGAATAGAGGCCTGGATAAAGAAGATGTGGTACATATACACAGGGGAATACTACTCAGCCATAAAAAAATAGGAAATACTGCCATTCACAACAACATGGATGGCCCTTGAGAATGTCATGCTAAGCAAAATAAGTCAGAAAAAGTCAAGAAACATATGATTTCACTCATATGTGGGATGTGAAACTGAAAACAACAAACAAACAAAAAGAAAAACAAGTACTCAATGACTAAAATAATTTTTCTTGACGCTTCTAGATGTAGACTACAAATTTTAATCATAACCCTTCCTTTGGCATTTGTCTGTAATATTGTTCAAAAATGTGACTTCCTGAGTCTTAAGTCTTTTAATACAACAGGTGATCATCCAAACAAGAGGATAGAAATAAGACTACATCGAGGTCAAAATATCTCTCAACTGAAATCTTACATATAATTGTCTCTTCAAGTACTAGTGCACATCTGGATTGATCATGTCCCTAAATAATAATGGTCTTTCTTCAAACTCAGGGTAAAGAGGAATAACAAGGAGGGATATGAAATATAAAACAACTTATGTTAATATACTTTAGTTATTTTTTTACTTTCTGTAAGCTTTGCCCAAGAAAAAAAGTTTCAAATATTAAATAAATTTAATCTTCATCTCAATATTTGAAGCAACTCACCAGGGCAAATATCTACCTATTTGACAATAGCACTCATCAAAACTTGCTTTCCAATTTTCACCTTGCTGTGGCCACCAATCCTGACCAATTTCAACGTGACTTACCTTTCAAAAGTCACTTAACTCATGTGAGCCTGTACTCCTCAATCGGGAGAATCCTACTCTGAGTTCTCCCTATTAAGAAACTTCTAACAATCTATTGCGGTGTCATATTTCCTTGACACAGTGAGTTTTGATAAACTTTTAAAATCAATTTCTTTGATAATATCTGGGGAATTACACTGGGAAAAACACAAAATAATACTTGTTAAAGTAAATGTTCACAAGGTTATGATTGTGGTATATACACCAGGCAGCATGAACTACTTCAAAATCTACTAACTGTGTGTTAAATAGACTTTTTCGCATGCATGCTAGACTACGGGTATTCATTTAGATCACATGCATAGAGAAGATATCTGCATTGAATGCACACTCTAGCAGAATGCTGTGTGCATAGCTTCATGTTATATTATGCTAAACGGGTAACTTGCTGACATAATCAGTATCATGGCAACAAGTAACTTTCGGTGAGCACTTTTCCCTTACAAAAGTACACATGCTCATTGCAGGCTGTGTTTGTTTGTGTCTGTGTGTAGTAAAGCAGCTACCAATGATTGGCTGTCTTAATTATTCAGTCACAGAAACCCACAGTATTATTTACAAATTCTGCTTTAGTGATTAGTATTTATTTGGTCAGCTGAGTTTTTCCTTGGATATAATATTATGTCTCATTTGCACACACACACACATGATCTGTTATATTCTGCTCATGGTCATAGAAGGAATAAAATATGGTTTCTATTGTACATCAAAACTAGCCACTTAGAGAACTGTCTCACTTTGAAAAATAACAACATATAGCTACTGTACAGATTAGTAGGAGTATTTGATATTTCTTTTCCAGAAATTCAAGTTTACATTTCAGTAAATGGACATCTCTTTCTGCAAAACCTGAGAATGTAATTCTTTTGAAAAATAATCTTATCTGTGCTGGAAAATTACATGTCATCTTGGGAAAAAGGACACTCACAAACAGTAATCACACAGAAAATCAAGCAACACAGACATCCCTTTCACTCACAGTTAGGAATCCTCGCCACTCTGCAATGTACATAGAAAAACAAAATGGGAGATGAATGTCCTTGACACTTCAGAGAGAAAGTCACCTAAACAACTCAGCTGACACAATCAAAATGTGCAAGACTGGGAAGGGACAGACACAGCTTCCTGATATTATTTCAGGTGCCAAAAAGTATAAAATATGACTAACATCCTTTACTAAGTGATAATTTTCTTTCTCCAAGTCTCATCACTATTTATTGAGTTTACAACTTCATCAGCTTAATCCCAGACTGTGCTCCCTGACGCTGAAGGACAATTCCATCTCCCCATGCTGGTGTGAAAGAAGATGGCAGGACAGCATGGTGACATCTGAATTAATTTCTATTATTAGATACATCTTATGACCTAATAATTCAAGGTATATATTTTTTTACTGAGAAATAAATTAGCTTCATTTCATATCCCAATATTCAGGTTGCTGTATATGTTTCAGGATGTTCATGATTCAGGATGAACATTTATCAGATTGGTGATTTTAGAGGATTTCAATGTCTCACTATATAGCAAACGTTCACTTTTGGTTTAATATAACTGTGTTACTTACAATCACAATAATATTCAATAATAAACATTTCCTGCTCTTTAAGAATAAGTTAAATTAATGTTTTCTATATTCTATAGAATTCCCATTTTTTTTGCATAACATCCACGAAAATTGAAGTGTAATAATTTGTGGGACCTTGTGTGTTTAATGTTTGCTCTCTTTTTTGTTATAATGTTAAGAAAAGTAATTCTAGTGTCATGCTTATAGTATTTTCTTCATTATCCAACCACTCTTCTTTATTTACTATTGTTCATGTAATAAATTACCATAAGCATAGTGGTTTAAAACAACACAATATATTATATTACTGTTCTATATATCAGATATTTGAAGTGGCTCTCAGGAAGCCAGAAATTTTCAACCTCTGAGCTGCAAAAGGCACAGTGGAAACACAAGACTATTTAAAACACGCAGTGCTTGACTCCAGTCAGTGACATGACCTCTTTTCCCTTATATTGTAGAGTAGAAAAATAACCGCATCCGACAGAATAGACATCTGGTGTGCAAGACTCAAAATGATACAGAGAGATCTGATCAGAACACTGAGAAGGAGTAGGGAGGGGCCAGAGGCAGAGGTAGCCTGGGGCAACAGTAAATAGCCTAAGAATGGATTGGCTGAGAAGCTGGACACCTCCAGATCACATGGAGTTCGGGGCTCAACGATTTAAGACTGGCTCTTGGGCTCTCTTCCTTGAGGATGCCTGGATGATTGTGCGGCAGTTGTCTGAGTTTTCCAAAGACAGTGGTTTGGATGAATCTTGGATGGGAGAGGAAACCCTGGGTGCAGCCCTGGATTGGGCTGACCCGGCACAGGGTGATGGGGTTATTTTTCTTTGGTTGTTCTAGAGAGGATGGGCTCTGAGGCAGAAGTCTGCCATTCTTCAAAAATATCTTATGTTTAGTTTGCAAACTAATCCTATAGAAATAAGATAATTAAAAATGAACTGGGGGAATAATAGGGAAACTCAGGAGTTAAAATTTTTACCTTAATCAAAGCCTTAAGTGATTAATGGGTAACTAAAGGGTAAAGAGTTTAACTTTAATTGACATGCTTAAGTGACTAAAGCACCGTGGCAAACACAAGGCCAGAGGGCCGAATCCAGCCCTCCACCTGGTTTTATCCGGCTTGACAGCTTGTTCCTACCCGGAGGCAGTGCCAAGCTCTGGCTTAACAGTTAAGGAGTAGTTATATTTATACAGTCCTAAAATTACATTCGGCCTTTTGAAGGCAACTGTGAGGCTGATGTAGCCCTGGAAAAAATGAGTTTGACACCCCTGCACTAATGCATGTGGAAAGCAGTTATTCCAAAATTGTGTAGCTTTTGAATAAAGACTCCTTTCCTTTATCACCAAACCTTTGCCTCTGGAATTTTGCCTAGAGGGTGGTGGCAGGCAGCAGGACCTTACTTGCTGTCTGGTAACAAAAATTATTCAATTATTGTTCAGATCAGCAAAAATATATATTTTGGTGTGCTGCAGAAATTTAGTAGTTTGTGTGTCATGAGATAAAAAGGGTGAGAATGGCTGTACTAGGCTAACATCAGGCATGGGTAGTACAGTGATCTGTTCCAGAAGTTCTAAGGAAGAATCTTTTTGTCTTTTCTAGGTTCTATAGGTTCTCTTCCTCCATTCTTGAAAGCTAGCGAAGATTGGGTTTTTGACAATTTTCCCATAGTCATATTTTCTTCTTATTCTATCCAATAAAAGCTTTCTATTGCTAACCCATATGACTAGCTTTTCTCCATGAGGAAAGCCCAAGAAAATCTTCATCTATATCTTTAACTTAATCACACATTCACAATCCCTTTTTGCCTTGTAAAGTAACTAGTCACTGACTTTGCTCCCTGAAACACAATGGCTCATAGATCCCCTGGATTACTTGCAGACCCCCCGGGGCACAAAGGTGGAATCATAGGCAGCCTCCTGGAGTCAGGGAGGCCATGCATTCCATTTCTTGGAGTAACAGCTTCCCGTAGGCATTAACCACTTAAGCCCGTCAGCTATGATTTCAGCTAAAATCTCTAACTCTGGAGTTCCCCTATCAGGAACAGTTACTGAAGACATACTGCCCTCCTTCATCATCCCTGAAAGAGATTTCAGAGATTGAAGTTATTTGTCTGCAGAATGAGATAGGCTGGTAAGCTAAGACAAGTGGAACAGGGAAACTGAGGCAAGTGGTTAAACAAGCAGTTTGCAGCCCTCTAGTAAATTGCAAACTCCCGTCTTCCCTAAACCAAGGAATTTAAGATTAAATTGTTTGCATTTCTCCCAAATCAGAGGTAAATAACTTAAATCACCTTGCTCAAGGGCACAGTTAACAGAAATTCAATTAGTGCCATTTGCCAAACACACCCAAGGACAGATGAAGTTGAGTGAATACATCTCATTTTGGCAGATCAACATAAAACTGATGAATATTCTAATGAGATCTCCCCACACCTCCCCTCAACTCCCACCCTTAAAAACTCCAAAAAATGAAGTTCCTTGTGGCTCTCCTTCCCAGAAGCACACCCATGCCTTTCCCTAACCCCTCTTCATCCCCCATAGGCACCTATCTCCTAAACCCGAAAGGACCCCAGGAGGTTCTCAACCAAGGAGCAAGGGGCAGCAGTAGCTGGTGCCTGGCTAAGCCACTTACTGTGTCCCCAAGGTCCCTTTTTCCCTGACTTCTAAGTGAGCCAAAGCAACCAGTCATGGCTCATTTTCCCACCTGGCCCTTCTCCTGTTGCTTCTGCTGTCCTAGGCCCTTCCTTGTTTTACTGTCCCCAACTTAATAAACATCCTCTAAAAACAATAGGAGGGTTAAGATTAATATTTTAGCACCTGTGTCAATTCAAAATTTGAAAAGTTATCATTTAATATTCAGAAAAATTAACCTTGTGACTTTATGGATAAAGTGGTAAATTTCATTTTTCACTCTCCCTTCTTTCTCATTGATAACCTGCTTTTGTAGAACTATGCTCTATTCTTGGTTTCATTTTTTCTTTTTCTTTTAAGGAGTTTTAAAACACTCCAAAAGAAGTTGACATAGAGCAATAGAGCTACCTCCCATTCCAGTTTTAATTGCATATTCAATCCCTTTGTTATTGCTTAAGGTTGTTTACAGAAAGTGCACAGAATGCTGCGACCCCATTTGTATAAGGTCTGTTTCTAAATGTTGTGGAAAAGTATTTCAGGGTCTAACAAAAATGTTTCCAATGAGCATATGTTTTCTTTGCTTCTGGAACAGGACTTGCATCTAATATGCATTATATATAAATATTTGTATATAAAATATGTTTTTAATGGGAAAAACAGGAGTCTTCCACAATGTGCACAGGTTTCTGAATTCTCTTTTTTCATGCAAGTGAGGGTATGCTATGTCATTCTTGGAGTTTTTCCCTTCTGTCTATTTATCTTTTTTTGCATTATATTTTATAAACTGTTTGATATAGACCTGAGAGTTCTAAATTATATGTTTTAAAACTATTCTAAATCCCTCCATGTGTTTCTGTGTACCTTGCCTAGGCTTTGGAGAGTCTCGGAAAATAAATCTCAGCTAAGATCAATACCAGGACTAAAATGTAACCACAATGGGCTTTCCTTATAATAAAATTTAGTTTTATGAGATAATTGAGTTTTTGTATATTTAGGATGAGAAAAATGACAGAAAGAATATTAATACAAGGAATATGAAAGGAGGCAAGATCATAGGTAATAAACAGTCATCTCAAGTCAAGATTTTAGAAGGCAGGGCAGTAAAACTGAGCTAGTTTCAGACTTTGCATTTTCTTTTGTGTGATGATAATGATAATAATAATTATTGTTATTTTAAGAAACAATTTTGGAATCTAAATTTCTTTTGAAAACTTCCATATAACAGTGAAATTTTTCAGGACATTAGATAAAATTTAATCTTTTTATGTTCAATTATTAATATAAAAATCATCAAATATTTATATCTTATGAAAGGGCTCCAAAGAGGCTACTTAGTTTTAAATGATGCCTGATAAAATTTTACATTTAGAATTATGGGTGCACAAAACAGAATTATTGTGAGGACATATAAAACCTGGAGACTGCCTAAAGAAGTTATGGATCTAAACTAAGATGAACTTGATACAGGTAGATCTGGTCAGACTTTGGCCAGGCCTGGCCAGACCATGGGGCAGAGTGGGCAGAGAAGGAGGCTGCCAGAGACAGCATGGCAGTGTCACGCTGCTTTAGTAAACACTTGATTATAGATCCCCTGCTCCAGGCATAGATGTACAGGAAGCCTTGCAGGGAGTACATGAGGCTAGCAAGAGTGATTAACAACAGAAAAACCCCTACTACTCCCTTTTAATCCCTAACTGAAGGTGGGACCAGGGGACACAGTGGCATGTGTACCATAAAGGTCAACATGGGCCCTGGCTGGTGTGACTCAGTGGATTGAGTGTAGGATTGGGAACCAAAGCATCACGGGTTTGATTCCCAGTCAGGGCACATGCCCGGGTTGCGGCCTGGTCTCCAGTAGGGGATGCGCAAGAGGCAACCCCACATTGATGTTTCTCTCTCTTTCTCCCCCCTTCCTCTCTCTAAAAATAAATAAATCATTTTAAAATATAAAAAGGTCAATGTGCTTGCAGGGGGGAAGTGCTGCCTTGTCAGTCTAGCCTGGGAGAAGGACGGGGTTTTCTGGGGGAGCTGGACCATCCCTGAGTGCATAGAAGCTTAGGCAGGGAGATTTAAGCTGAGGAAAGGGAGAAACGTGTGCTCCTTCCTCACTGGGACCCATGGCATGGACATGGACATGGGCTGGAGCTTTACAGGCAGCAGGCACAGGGCCCCACAGCTGGCACGATGGAGCCCCCAAGTGGCCAGTTGTAGTGGTTGGTCGCAATCCCAGCTCCTGGCAAGGGAAGCGGTGGTGGTGGCAGCGTGGTGGTGCCAGTCCCACATACACATTCCAGGAAGGAGCCTGAGGACTGACAGTGGTGGGGAAAGAAGCTGAGCTGCTTGGATGGTTGTGTGGTGACCAACTGTGGTTCCCAAAGGACAGGGTTTTTAAATGGGAGGAGAAAATTGGGGCATACCCTGGGACTGGTCCATCAGAAGGTGGCAGGGTTAGCCTCTGGGTGTTCTGGAGGGGATGGGGTCTGAGGCAGAAGCCTGTCAGTCTTCCAGATCATGCAGTTTTTGAAGACTTCTTTTCTTTTTCGCCTAACCTCTGCCTCTCGAATTATCCTGTGGGTGACAGTGCACAGCTGAACCCCCTTTCTGAAATTTGTCTTGGGACTCTAACCTAGTATTTGGATCTCTTTTAATTGAGGCTCAATAAACCTGAAATTCTAAGAAGGCAGAATGTTTGGCGTTGGGGTCTCTTTCAGGACTAGATTCTCTCAGTAAAACATGGCAGAAATATAGGAAGTCCCCACAAAATCTAATGGGTGACTCAAAACAAACCATTCTATGAAGATGCGGATCTCAAGTTCTGAACTCATCGTCCATTAAGGTGACACTGAGAGAGAAATTTATTAGACTAAACCCTGTTCCTTTTCCTATAAATTTCACTTTATAGGCTTATAAAATGTGAGAAAATGCATGGATTAAATCAGCAATATAAGTATTAAGGCAGGTTTTTGTCAAGGATAAAATATGATCAAAGGAATCCTAAGAAGCATTTCTCATTTCTAAGAGTCAAAATACATACAGAATTTGGTAATCCACTGAAAATAAATTTTATGTCAAATCCAACAGAAAACTTATTTCAACATTTTGATGTCCAGTGGATGATCCAAAGGGCCTCAGGGCCAGGATCTTAAACCACAGTGGGAAAGGGTGTTGTTTGGCACTTGGGAAAACTCCGGAGTGGTCTCTACTGACTCCCTGACATATCAACTAAAACAGTGACTAAGCAAAGCAAAATGAAATGCTGGGTTGGATAAAACGTTTGGCCATTTTTTTTCCCCTGTAAGATGGCTCTAGTAGCACTTAGTTGTCTTTATCTTCATTCAAACAGTTTTGCTAGATTGTATTGGGATAGCTGTTATATCAGTGTGCATTTAAAAAAAATCAAAATTGGTGAATTTTTGTTTAGCCATTTTAATATTGGAGATGGAAGAAAATAAGCAACATTTTTGACATATTATGCTTTATTATTTCAAGAAAGGTGAAAACGCAAATGAAACACAAAAAGTATTTGTGCCGTGAACAGAGAAGAAAGATGCCATGACTGATTGAATGTGTCAATAGTGATTTGCACAGTTTTGTGCTGGAGATTTCTCACTGGATGATGCTCCATGGGTGGGGTGGACCAGTTGAAGTTGATAACAATCAAAACAAAACATTAACTGAGAACAATCAATGTTATACCATGTGGGCGATACTCAACATGCTCAAAATATCCAAATCCAGCATGGAAAATCCTTTCAACCAGCTTGATTATGTTAATTGCTTTGATGTTTGGGTTCCACTTAAGCAAAACAAACAAACCAACCCTTGACTGTATTTCCAGTTGTGATTCTCTGTTTAAAAACAACAAAAATGTTCCATTTTAAAAACAAACTGTAACATGCAATGGGAAACGGATACTTTACAATAATGTTGAACAGAAGAGATTGTGGGGAAAGTGAAATGAACCACCACCAGCCACACCAGTCTTCATCCAAAGAAGGTGTTGTATATATCGTGAGATTGGAAAGAAGTCCTCTAGTATGAGTTCCTTTTGAAAAACCAAACAATTAATACCAACCAGTACTGCTCCCAATTAGAACAACTGAAAGTGACACCTGATGAAATGTAATTGAATAGAATAGATCAAGTTCATCACATAAGCACTTAGGATTGAAGAACACTGCATTGAGGGCCTTGAAGTGAGTCTTCATAAATAAACTACATTTTAATAAACAGCTATCTGCCCTGACGATCAATCTTTTGTCTGAGAGGAGAGTTGTTTGCAAACACAAATTGGTTTGCAGCAAACAATGAAGTTATTTATTAGTTTATACTCCTACCTTCATGAAAATCATTTTCTGAAATAAATTTTTAAATCATGTTGACACATATTGCCTCCGGTTTCAGTTCTGATAATTAAGCAATGTAAATAGAGTCCAAAGTTTCTGTGGATTACTGATTAATAGTATTCAACAAAAATCATATTACTCTTACATACTATG
This sequence comes from Macrotus californicus, assembly GCA_007922815.1. Lineage (NCBI taxonomy): Eukaryota > Metazoa > Chordata > Mammalia > Chiroptera > Phyllostomidae > Macrotus > Macrotus californicus. The sequence goes on along the minus strand of VMDR010020615.1, from coordinate 4,520 downwards.
AGCTTCTACTGAAAATCATAAAAATATTAATTTCTAATCTTCAATGAAATCACTGTAGCTATGCTAATTTCCCTCAGCCGGTTATGTATCTGTGGATGTGGATGTGTGTATTCTGTCAGCATATTCCAAAATATCTTCTCTAAACTTTCAACTTAAAATGAATGGAACAATATGAAATTGTTTAAATCTTGTATTACAGAATCCTATATTACTTCAGTTGGCTGCTCGGTATTTTTATCACTAAGGTTTGATATGTTGTTGAGAATTTAAATTAAAAAATCTGTTAAGCATAAAAAGAGTATTTTTTAAAGGATTCTGTACCATGTGTCATTTACAGAAAATAGTTAATTCTTCAGGGCATAAAAGTATACATTGCCTTCTGTTCCTGTGTAGGTAAATAAAATCCCAGTATTATATATTCTTCACATAATTCTCTGAAGCTTCAGGTAAAACTACTTGGATAAAGAAAAATAAAAATAAATTGTTAGAGTTATATAATTACAAATTGAGAAGTAAAAATTGAATTGTTGTTTGAATTTTATACTTCTCTCCAGGGAATTAAAAGCAATATATAAACATTTTTTACAGATATTGGTATAGTTTCATGTTTTTCCATATGTGAGCAATTTACCATCTGTTAAAGTCACTATTGCTTTTTTTTATCAGACTGAAATGCACTTGTCTGCCAGAAATTTTGATTTCTTCTTTTGAAGTGAGGTAATAATACATTCCAAAGCACATATTTTCCAGAATTTAAAAAAAATGTTGTTTATTTCAGCTATATATGCCTGCCTGAACTCATATTTAACAGAATCTAAAGAACAAATTAATATTTTTTATCTAATAAAAATTAAACACTTAATAAGTGCATATTGCATGATTTTATATAAAAGATATATTTCACAAATGATAAAGGGATTTATTTTACAGCCCCATTTCCACAACAAATAGCAATGATGTGTACATATTTGTTATCTATCTACCTACCTATCTCTACAGGTTTTACTGTGGTTTAAATTTGTGCGTGTGTATACAAACTGTCCTGACTTACAATCCTTCAACCTATATTTCGACTATAGGATGGTATGAAAGCCATACATTCAGTAGAAACTGCACTTCATGTTTTTATTGCTGTTTATTACAGTTGTCCTCATTTTTCCCTGTTGCTCTTCCCTATCCCGCCCACTCTGCCCCCACCCTGCTCCCACAGTCAAACCCCACATTGTAGTCTATGTCCATGAGTCATTCATACCTGTTCCTTAGATAGATCCTTTCCCCTCTTTTCCCTGTTATCCCTCTCACCCCTCCTCTCTGGTCATTGTCAGTCTGCTTCTTGTTTCCATGCCTCTGGTTCTGTTTTGCTTGTTTGTTTGTGTTGTTCATTAGGTTCCTCTTATAGGTAAGATCATATGATATTTGTCTTTCAAAGTCTGGCTTATAACAGATAGCATCATATTCTGCATCATTTTAGCATCCATGCTTTTGTGAATGGTAGGAGCTCCTTCTTTCTTTCTGCTGTGTAGAATTCCATCATGTAAATGTACCACAGTTTTTTGATCCACTCATCTACTAATGGGTGCTTGGGCTGTTTCCAGCATTTGGCTATTGTAAATAATGCTGCTATGAACATTGGGGTGCATAAGTACTTTTGAATTGATGCTTCAGGATTCTTAGGGTATAACCCCAGCAGTGGAAATACTGGATCAAAAGGCAGTTACTTTTTAGTTTCCTGAGAAAATTCTATACTGTTTTGCACAGTGGCTGCATCAGTCTGCATTCCTTCCCACAGTGCACAAGGTTTCTCTTTTCTCTACATCCTCGAAAGCAGCTGTCCTTTGTTGATTGTTAAAGATGGCCATTCTGACAGGTATGAAGTGGTGTCTCATTGTGTTTTTAATTGGCATCTTTCTGATGGCTAGTAAAGTTGAGCATCCTTTCATATGCCTATGGGCCCTCTGTATGTCCTCTTTGGAGAAGTGTCTGTTCAAGTCCTTTGCTCAACTTTTAATTGGGTTGTTTGTCTTCCTGGTGTTGAGTCATGTGCACTCTTTATATATTTTGGAGTCAAACCCTTGTCCGAGGTATTATTGGCAAATATCTTTTCTCATACAGTTGGTTCTCTTTTCATTCTGCTTATGTTTTTTTAGCTATGCAGAAACTTTTTAGTTTGATATCATCCCATCTGTTTACTCTTTCCTTTATATCCCTTGCCCTAGAGGATAAAATGGAGAAAATATTTCTGCATGGGATATCTGAAGTTTTACTGCCTATGTTTCCCTTTAGGAATTTTATGGTGTCATCGCTCAGGTTTAAGTCTTTTACCCATTTTGAGTTTATTCTGGTGTATGGTGTAAGTGGTGGTCTAGTTTCATAGTTTCATTTTTTTTGCATGGACCAGTCCCATTCTCCCAACACAATTTGTCAAAGAGACTATTTTTGCTCCATTTTATGCTCATGACCTCTTTGTCAAATATTAATTGACCATAAAGACATGGGTTTATTTCTGGGCTCTCAATTATGTTCCATTATCTATGTGTTTCTTTTCTTTTTTAAAAATTTAATTTTTTAAATTTATTTTTAGAGAGGGGTAAGAGAGGGAGAAAGAGAGAGAGAGAAACATCAATGTGTGGTTGTCTCTCACACACCCCTACTGAGGACCTGGCCCACAGCCTGAGCATGTGTCCTAACTGTGTCCTGATTGGGTATTGTGATCCCTCCTGCTTTGCTCTACTTTGTCCTACTTTCTTCTTCTATCTCAAGATTGCAGGATTGCTGAGGCTATTTGGGGTTGTTTTGGGTTCTATATAATTTCTGAATTTTTGAATTTTGATCTTTTATCAGGTCTAGCCATATACAGTATGGTACTCTCTCTCTCTAGAGAGGGAAGGGAGGGAGAAAGAGGGAGAGAAACATCAGTGTGTGATTACCTCTTGTGTGCTCCCTACTGGGGACCTGGCCTGGAACCCAGGCATGTGCTCTACCCTGGGAATTGAACCAGTGACCCTTTGATTCTCAGGCCAGCACTCAACCACTAAGCCATACCAGCCTGGGATGGTACTCTCTCTTGATTCCAGGCAGGGACAGTGAGCTGAAGCTCAGAGTCAGCCACATTATCACAAGGGTAAATAGCTGATATTCTACAGGGTATCCATTATGTTGGATGATTGTGCTCAACTCTAGGCTTATGTATGTAAGTGTCCTGAGCACATTTAAGCTAGACTAGGCTAAGCTATGATCCTTGTTACATTAGGTATATTCATTGCATTTTCAACTTGTAATATTTTCAATTTATGATGGGTTTATCAGTACATAACCCTATCCTATGCCCTATACATATAATTGCTGACACATCTTAATTATTTAATCAACTGTTTCTGGTTATTTACTTTAAAATAGAGCACATCTCAAACAGCAACACCTCAAATTCAGTCCCATTTACTTTGATCTCAGTTTCCTATGTTGACATTTTGCATACATTTTGCGGGTCTAAGTAATGCTGACACAGAGATACATGGTTTTAGTTTTCATGTTTTACAGGAGAAAATCACATAATTTAGACAGAATAGGTGATGTAACAGCTTAATACACTTAATTAATCTTGACAGGAAGGAGTCAGAAAAATGCGATTGTTGCTTGAGTTGAAATTTAAAGGAGTTTGGGAAACCAGGCATTCCAGGTGGGGGAGGGGAATCTAGTTGGTGAGACTATGTGCAAAATCATTTAGGTTGTACAGTGCAACTTCTTTACAGAATTACTGATTCCATATGAAAAATTGGTAGGACCCCTGTCCAAGAATGTCAAAATTTTAAGCTAGAGAGACCCTCAGGAACCAAACTGAATTTTGCATTTATTTTGCTCCATCGCAATAACTAGCTTCTATGTGATCTGTGTATACAACTTTAGTTATTTCAAAAGAAAAATGTTCTCTCAACCTAGCTCTCTACACGGAAGGACAAATTAAATTAATTAATCAAGATTTTAATTTTGCTCTTATAGGCTTGTTTATTAAAATGTGGTATGTAATGAGATATTAAAGGTGTTTGATATTTTTGCGGGTTTGATGTCATTGAAGGTTAAATCTTAAACTATTCAAATACAAACTAAGATAGTAGATAAAGTAAAATTTAATGAGTTTATTTAAAAATATTTTAATATTGCTGAATTTGTCAATCAAAATGCAAACTAGTTTTCTAATTGTATTAATAAAAATAAGCTCATTTCTTAAAAATAAAAATCATAGACACAATGGCAAGAAAAAAAAACCTAGAATGAATACATAAGATTAATATTTTTTATATTTGTAGTGTAAAATGGTTAAATGGCCTTGAATATTTTTCTGTATACTAACATCTGAAAAATGAGGGAAACTTTCTGTGTTTTAAAAAATGTTTTGTGCCAGAAATTTTTATTTCATATTTGTAAGAAATAAAAATTTTCAATCGTTTAAATAAACTGAAAAGAAAAAGAGGAATTACACTTGAAAAAATAATCAAAATAACAAATTCAAAAATAAGTTAAAA
>VMDR010020614.1:0-17430 GCA_007922815.1 Macrotus californicus | reverse complement strand
AATTTTGGATCCACATCTGTGGCCAATATACCATGTTGTTCAATATACACATATTTTTTCTTTTGAAAATTTGCTCAATCAAGAAAGAAAGGAAAGATTGTATCTGGAAAAGGGGATCTTTGTCTCTTACAGGGTCTAGGCCTGCATTTCAAACAACGAACATGTAAACAAGATATTTTCATAACTGATAAAAGCTAGGAAAGAGATCAAACCAGGGTAATGTCATAGAGGTGACCGGGCTTGGCCTTCAGTCCTAGGTAGGGTAATGGTAGAAGGCCTACTACATTCTCAGTGATTTCTAAAGTGACACTGATTGGCTCTTCAAAATGTATTCCAACTCTTTCCATTCCTGTTCATCTTCCAGGAAAGACAGTCTGTGTCTCCAGCCACCCCCTCCCTGACAGCCCCACTGCCCACACATCCACACCCTACCGAGCTCCACCCAGAGGCTCTGAATCAGGGAAGTTCGGGTTTCATGAGACCCTGTCTCCTCATTGCCTTCAGATTCACGGCCATCTGCCTTCCCAGCTGTGATTGGTGAGGTTCCAGAGTCACACATTCTATTAAACCAAAGGCTGCCAGTCCCACACACACTCTCTGTCATGAAAGAAAGGGCAAGAGCCCCCCATTCAAGGAGCCAGGAGTCACACTTGGGAGATTTGCTCCCTTCAAAGGCAAAATCTCCTTGACCTGTGAAGAATCTTCTGGGTTCTTTGGTCTAGACATCACCTTTCTAATTTTCTAATCTAGTGACACCTACATACTGGGATGAGAAGAGGGTTGTCTTACATTTGCTCGGGAATTTAGCTTAAGTGATATTATTTTCTGACATGATTGGTAATGAAGATTATAGACATATAATTTTTAATCATCTATGTCCGCCTGACATGCTGTTTCCTGCTATGAGCCAGCACAGCAAAAGGTGATGGGTTTTCTCCAACATATTCCTGGAATGAGAGGGCAAGTTGAGATGGCTTAGCCATGATGCTTCCTACGTCAAATTATGTCCTGTTTGTCTGTTTGTCTGTTTTTCTTTTTCAAAACTTTTTTTTTTCAGTTTTCCTGACCTCTCTGTATAGATAACAAACGTGGGGTCTCTCGGGTTTTTCTTTTGAGTGGATGGATCATCACCCTTTGTTAAGCAATGCTAAACAGAAAAAAAAAAAGAGAGAAACATTTCTAAGAAGTATTTAGCAGTACACTCACTGCTGGAACCTGAAGCTCCTATAAAACAAGAGTATTAACTGCCAGCTGAAAAGTCTGTATTGCACAACCACTAACAGCCTCTGGGGGGCTCCACTTCTACATGTCAGCTTGCACACTCCTAAGCAATGTGTTGGTTCCCACAAAGATGGTTGTGTAGCCCAGGCAGGTCCTAGGGTGCATCTTAATTCCCGAGCCTGTTTTTGAACTCCACCCCCAAAATACAGATTTGCCACCGGGAGGAGCAGGTGTCTCGGCTCTGTCAGTGCAACAGCTCCTGTCCTGATTCGCTTCTTAGCACTTGATTCACATTATTACAAAAACCCATGTCCTGCAGTTTCCCCTCCTCACCCCTCGCATCTAACACTCCACTGGTGTTCTCTTCTTGTTAAGTATGAATGAATTCCCTGGCCTTCCAAGGCCCAACATGTCATCATGCCTTTACTTATCTTTTGCTGCTGCTTTTCATATTAATGTTATCTGGAGAAAGATAAACTAATAAGATGGTCCAAATAAGACATTTTAAAAACTTTTGTTTCTGTTAAAATAGCGTTTAGTAAATAGGTTTTTAATTTACCATAATAATAACTACTCTCTCTTGAAATTTCATACCTTGCTAGGATATGTGTGTGTGTGTTTCACACCTTGCTAAAACACACACACACACACACACACACACACACATACATGTATATAATGTAATATACTGTCATCACATCATGTTTGTGTGTGTGTATATACATATGTGTGTATAATTTAATACATTATGTTATCAAAATTTCCATCTCGGTAAAATATAGGGCAGTACCCCCCGCAGGGCTGCAGTCACAGTCTGAAGTGCCTTGCGCCCCACGTAGGTAGTGCTTCACTGCAGCCCGTTTTTATTTCGAGGGCTTTTATTTCCATTGTTCTTACTTGGCAGACGAGGAATGTGCTCCACAGAAGTGAACTTGTTTCAGAAATTTACCTAACATGGCAAGGCTCAGATCGGAGTTAAGGCCCAAAAGCCTAGTGTGTGTGAGGACTTCATGTCTTCCTCCTTCCTAGGTATTCTGTTTGTTCTGCTGGGTCTTTGTTTTGTTTCACCAGGCCATGCACCTTCTTGGTTACGTTCTTAGCCTCATGGGTGCCATGTTTGTTTGTTTGTTTGTTTTTACTTCATCCTACTGTCCGTCCCCCACCCCACCCCCCCAGTACCGCTGGCTGTGCTTCTCTCTAATGCACCTGCACCGGGAGGAAGGAGGTTAGGAAATAGCCCACCAAGCACTGGCTTTTCACACCATACTTCATTTCTCACCTCTTCTGCCCACTTCAGGTCTTTGCATTGTTTTTCCCAATTATATGTCCAAGTGCGTGTTTTATGTAAGTTGCAATTGCGGAGAACATCCTGTCTCACAGTCAAACATATCAGCATTATTTTTATTGTTGTCTAAATGTTTTTCAATAAAACTTTTAAATTAAACACCATTGCCAGAGGTATGAAAGAATCAGGGCCAGGGCCAGTGTGAAGTAAATGAGGTGCCTAGGGTGCAAAACTTAAGGAGGCCCTTTCTCTTAGCTTCGTGCGAGGGCCGAGTCAGCACCTCCGAGTGAGTGCCTCCTTAAATTTTGTACCATAGGCGCTGCCCTTGCCTGGGCCCTGAAAGGTACACTACCCAGGTATTTTTGTCCTTAGAATCACAGTTTCCTTAGATAATTCTCGGATTAAGAAGGGCACTTTGTTATTTCAGCTTTTTCATAATAATGGGTTTAACTTACAGCCCTCTTGGAATTTGTCGTGGCGTGACAGCACGTTTCAAACCAGACGATGTTCTGCTAAAGGCCAGGTGTCCAAAGTACAATAAACAGCTCCCTAAAGATTAGAAAATGAATATTTAACTAGATGACTACATTTGATTTCCTTCATTCATTTTTTATTGTTTCAGTGAAAACCTTCTGGATGGAAATCACATTGACAGGATTTTAATATCTTCTGGTAAATGAAACCTGTCATTCTAGTGGGTTTAGTGTTTCTTTACGGTACCGTTTGGTAAATTCTGGTGGCTAGTAATTTTCTTTATAGTTAAGATTTAGGGGATTTGAGCAGATTGTACATCAAGAGTACAAAATTTGTCCTTCAAGTTTGATAATTATGATGAAACTAGTTATATTAATTAGGTCATGTTTACAAAGAGCCTGGTTATTTTAAAAATATGGGAAAACACCCCTCCTCTCTTGGAAGCTTTAAGGGCTTAATTATGTTCCTTTCAAAGGCAAAGAAGCATCAAGCCCATCAAAACAGAGTTCAGTGCAGAGGGTTTTAGGTTCCTTCTTAAAAACAGGAGGCCTAAGAAATAAAGCTCTCTAGAGCTGACATCCATTAAACATTAGCAGTGAGTATAGTTAACTTGGACCACAACATCTGCCTTTACATTTCCACTGTTTATCTTAGGATTGTAGTTTCACAAATTGTCAGGTAGTGAGAGACATTTTTAGAGCTCCAATATGAGATTTTGCTAAGCATTTTCCAATTATTGCAATTACAGTTTTTATCTATTTGCTTGCCCATCGGAACTCGTAGAAAAGTCCTGAAGCAATGCAGAAACCTGGTAAACACCATCAGGAGTCTCTACACACTTCCACATACTCGTAATTATTGCCCTGTCACCTGCCTTCTTATGGTTATATCTGGAATGTTTGCAGAGGATCCAAGTGTAATTTTGTTGTTGTTTTTAAATTGTGCTATCAGTGTTAGCAGAGATTCTCAAGTGTGTTCTTGTTGCTTGTTGTAAATTCTCTAAGATTCTCGTGGGAGATTGAACGCGACGCAAAGTCACGCTCATGGTAGGTTGACACAATATTTGACATTTTGTTTTGCAGCTTTTGTGCTCACCCATTGTATTTCTTTTCACTGAATTAAATTAAGTCTACATCTAAGACAAATAATGGTTTCCTGATTATGTCTGTATAAGTGATGTAATGAAATGCATGTAGTCACCCAACAGAGACACATAAATAGGTTGTGTGATCTTCGGGAGGAAAACACCATTATTAAGGGTGGGCTTTTTTAGTTGGTGTTTTGTTCTTTGAAAACAGTTTTTCTTGACTGTCCCTGTCATGTTTGTTAAAGGTTATAATGACAAGCGTTGCAGTTTAGAATCTGCTCAAATCCTCATGAAAGCCACCACTGAGACTGAAGAAAAACTGGCCCTATCAGGTTAATCTAGGATTTCCAAACCGGGTAGAGATCAAAACAGAAACCCAACATTTCCCAGTGAATGGGGATCTCGGTTTTATTCATATAAAGCATTTTCATCACCCACTCCAGCATGGTGCTTCTGAAATGCAGAAACCTGTCACTTCTGAGATAAACCCACTAATCCACCTCTGTCCTCGGCATTCTCTGTGTTCTGGTGGGCAGATCTCGTTGGTGTGAATTATTTCCTATCACCTATTCTCAGAGCTACCTTGTGTCATAAGCTGATAGCTTTAACCAATGCTTTTCTTGCCTTCCAGATTCAATGAAGACATCTAGACGGCTCTGTGTGGTGCTTTGAGAGCAGCCCCTGTTGAAGCTCTTCTAAAGGTAATCCCCTGGAATGACACCAGGTGTATCATAAATCAAAAGAGTTGCTATTGTGCTCACACAATCAAAGTGCCGGTGAAGTCGGTTCCTGAGTGAATATGCAAATCAGCAGTAGCCTCACTGGGTATTCTCCTTGTTCTAGGATTCTAACCTTTCTTGCTGCTTGCCTATGGGCAGGGCAGGGGTGGGGGTATGTTTATATCAGAAAAAACAGGCAGCTGCCCTTCCCTCCTCCCAGGCTAAGTGAGTTATCAGGCGCCCTCTTCACACTCTCAGTTTACCACTTATCATAATTCTCCTGCTCATGGGTTACATCTGTAGACCAGGAGCTATTTGCTGAAAAAGGCAGCGTCATAATTGTTCCTTTAACCCCCCAGGGCCTGACATGCAAGTGCTCAAGGAAAGTTGTTTAAGTGAATCAATGATAGCAGACTTTTTAAAAAAATTATACTGACACAGACCTAGATATAAAATCTAATGTCTCTGACTCCATCGAGTGTAAATGTTACACGTTCACAGTTTTTACTAGTGTGGTCTCGTTTTCCAATCTCAGCAGCCATCCCCTTGGCTGCTTGGTTAAGTGAGCACCCGATCGTGTGTCCCTTCCCTTTGCCGTGCGTATCAAACCTTTGCTCTGGCGAAAGAGCGGTCCCTGTGGGAGGCGGCAGCGATGCGTTCCAATGAGGCTGGCGGACAACGGATGGTCTCAGAATGGGTGGTTCCCAGCCTGGGAGTTCTCCTTGTCACTGGGTGTGTTTTGGCCTAAGTGTGAGCCAGTTGGTGAAGGAGATTTTGGAAGAGTTCCAAGCAATAGTTAATTATGTGCTTTTTTGAAACTCAAGTCCTTTGCTGTCTTCATGGACGCTTTTTCTCTGTTTAGTAAGTGGTTTGTTTTGCTTCTTTGTACATCTAACCTTATTTACAATTGTCTTCCATAAAATAAAAACACGACATCGTACCGAGGCAAATTACGCATTGCATTAGCTTTGTTCAAATGTTTTAAAAATGCAATGTGATAGCATATGTAGCAGCACAAGGAAAACTATCAAGAACCCTACCACTAAAAGGAATTTACCATTTTCTATCATCCTTCACTTTCCTTTTAACAAACACTTGGGAAAGCCTGACTTTTGAACCTGTGACATGAGATATTTTCGTATTTTTCGGTGGGGTTTTCATGGGCTTTTCTGGTCTTTTATCTTTAAAGCAAGATGGGTTGCTTGTGTATTTGTATGTGTATATATGCTTTCTAGAGATTTCAAGGGTTTCTTGTTTGTTTTTATGTTTTAGTTCATTCCTTTCATTTTGGTTTTGCTTGTTCATGCCTGTGGAAAATAAACTTTATGATAAAGCTGATGCTTCAACTCTAACTATGACAAGTCTGAGGGATTAGGGTGGAGGTTGCTAGGAAAAAGAACAAGTGAGGGAAAATTAAAGAGTCCCCCAAAAGCGTTTTACTTACTGAAATAAAATCCCAAAGAAAATTGCTCTAATGTCAAAGGCTTGGTATCAGAACTCTTGATATTAGATCCACGGAAGCTAGGGTCAGAGGAGTGATGAGTTGCAGATAGTATTGGCTGCTGTGTTTGAAGATGTCTCACGGGTGAATTGCAATGGAGGCCTCTGTTGGACAGATACTTTGGCAGTCACAGTATTATTGATCTATCAGAAGACAAAGAAGAAAACATCCTGATTGGTATGCTAAGAAGAGTTTGCTTCCTGTGGAAGGCAGGCAGCCTCATGCCTCCTAACTTCTCATTGCGATTGAGAAGCCCACCTAGGAAGACAGAGGTTTGAATTATTAAAGAAACTGAGTTTTCTAGCCTTGAAGCAGAATTTTCAATATGCTGAAAATTTTACAATATCTTGTTTGAAAATACACCTCTCCCCTTCGTGTTTAGAGACAGAAAGAAAGAGAACTCACTCAGGAGTGAGAGAAGTTAGCTGTGGCACTAACATTTGGTTGGCTGCTTTAAGGTGCAGCCTGGCTGTCAAACACTTGTCTGAGGAATTGGTCATTTAGAATTCGAACAGCTGGCCTGCTGTTGGATATTTATTCCAAGATAATGTGTGGGAAAAATTGATGTTGTTTTCAATATTTTAAATCGGTGGTGTAATAGTAATTAAATTTTCAACTCATACATACAAATTTTTTCTTAAAAAATCCTATTTTTATATTACGGCACGAATTACATCTCCTTTTAAACATAAGAATAAAGCATGGTAGCTGACATGGAGAAATTAATGTCTCACCTTCTACCTCCCTGAGAAACACCTGAGCTAGGCGGTGAGGGTGAGTGTTTCAGAACAGTGCCGGCTTCGGGTGAATTCTGTCTTTACCGTTTCTCTGACTTGAGATGAATTCTGTTCACCGTTTTTCTAACTGTGGAACTCTGACAAGGTATTTGACATCTTCAAGATACAGTTTCCCAACCTGTAAAATGGGAATGGGAATGGAAGCCATCTTATGAGCTTGTTATCAAGGTTAAGTCAGAAACACGTGGAAAACATGGAGCGGGCATGAGCACTTTGATAGACAGCTCTTCACAGTGCCCGAGTGACCCTGTGGAGGATCCACTGGAAAAAAAAAAGGGTAGAAACTTGACTCAGATGCTTCGGGCACTGGCTCAGTGAGATAGATCCAAAGTCGAGCCTTTTATTTGTGTGATGGCGAGTCTCTAACTATATTTTGATCCTATTATTCTTTGGGTTGGATGTCAGGCCTGGCAGCACATAAGTTCTAAGGGAGGTAGGAGCGTGACAAGGCCTTTCTGCTGTGACCTGCGTGCTCATTAGTGCCTGCTAATGAGGAAAGCTTCGGTCAGAAGCCAGAGAGGACACTCTCAAGGTAAGACATAAGAGAGGTCAAAAGGAAGAGATAAAAAAAATCAGAGACCCAGGTCAAACCATGACAGGAAATAACCCAGTGTTGAGAACCAGGGGGCCACCGCAGAAGGTGTCCTTATGGAGGAGAGAAATTAACACAGATGGAGCCAGAATGAACCAAAATAGTGCTTTCTTTGACTTGAATCAGAGTAGCATTAGAAAAGTTTCCTTTGGAATTCAGAAAAATCTGAAACATAAAATGATTTGGATGCCAGATAATAGAAAAATATTGCTTTCTAAGCAATATGTCTGTATAATATAAAAGTATTCATCTGATGGAATGGGAATTAGGGATAGGATCATGTTGCGTGTCATAGTTTAAATTAAAGGATCTTATTTGGGGTTAGGTGTTCTGTGATTTACCCATAATGCTTATAGGCCTTATACAAATAAATGTCTCAGTTCATGTTGGAGGCCGATTCACTCATTCATTCACTTGTTAATTCACTTTTTAATTTATTTTCTGTCTGTTAAATAGCATAATTGTGTCATAATCGTATTCTGCCAAATGCTTCATTTTTGCCCTGACTGGTGTGGTTCAGTTGGTTGAGCATCGGTCCGCAAAACAAAGGGTCACTGGTTCGATTCCCAGTCAGGGCATGTGCTGGGGGTGCGGGTTCTGTCCCAGCCCCCTGTCGGGGCACATAATGCAGTCAATTGATGTTTCTCTCTCACACTGGTGTTTCTCTCTTTCTCTTTCTCCCTCCCTTCCCCTCTCTAAACAAGAGATAAGTAAAATCTTTTAAAAAATGTTTTATTTTTACCTCAGTAAGTAGACATGTTCTACTTATTTTCTCTTTCCCTTGCAGCCAGGACAGAAAGAGCCAGAGGCTCCCTGGTGCTGGCTGTACTGCTGTGCTCAGGCTTGCCCTTCCGCAGTGTATTACAGTCCCCCACCTGCCCTTCAGAAGGACCTCTGTAAATATGCATGGCATTCCCCAGCCTAGATCCCTCTGTACACTTCCCCCTGGTCCAGAAGACAGTGGAAACTCTTGACCTGGATCTCAAATGCCTTGCCTAAGTTTGCTCTTGCTTTAACTCTCCATCCCCTTGACACCTGTCTCTTGCCTCCTTGCTCACCTGCCCACCACTCTCCAGCCAGCAGGAGTGCGGTCTTTCTCACCTGAGATTTCTGCCTCTGTCTGCTCTTTACCTCTGCTCCCCAAAGTGGACTTGCTCTCGTCCTTCATCCATGTTGCAGTTCAGATGACACCTAACAAGAGAGAGCTTTTTTAGACCAGCATATGTTCATCTGTCATCACTCCATTACTATTTCATAGCATTTATCACAATCCATTGTTATGGGCTTTTTCAACCCCATTAGTATGCTTACTTCTTAAGACTAAAGGCTTTTTCTATCTTGACTGTGACTATCCTCCAGAACATGAAAAAAAATGCTTAACAATTTTTAGCTGCTCAATAAATTTTTTAAAGATTTTATTTATTTATTTTTAGAGAGAGTGGAAGAGAGGAAGAAAGAGAGGGAGACAAATATCAATGTGTGGTTGCCTCTCACAGACCTCCAACTGGGGACCTGGCCCACAACCCAGGCATGTCCCCTGACTGGGAATTGAACTGGCGACCCTTTGGTTCGCAGGCTGGCTCTCAATCCACTGAGCCACACCAGCCAGGGCTGAATAATGTTTTTAACAAATGAATAAAGCACAGGTTTCTTGTCTTGTCACTATCCAGGTTCATGATCTTCCCTCATGTTTTCAGTGATTCATTGTTTATTGAGGACATATCTTGTGAAAGGAACGTGGACCGTGGGGACATACAGATTAAGAAGAACTTGTGGTTTTTTCTCTGTGATGGGGCTAACAAGTATGTCATTACCTACACTGAGGAATTCCTGGTGTATTAGCATAGAAGAAGTCTGGAACTGTGTCTCAACCTGTAAAAGGATTCCAGCAGCACACAGGAGGGAAGAGAGAATACTCAGGTCCCAGATTTGCCTTTCCTGCTTAACTATCTAACAGAACAGACACATTTTCAAACTATCTTCCTTGTAGAAAAAAAATGACTTTTTGTTAAGTCCCTCAATGTGCCATGCTGCCTCTAGCTGTGGAATTTGTTTTGTACAGGTGAAAACCACACCCCTTCCCCTCCTCCCTCCCCTTCCCCTCCTCCTCAGGGTCCCTGGTCCCTTCACCTGGTGGTCTGCCATCCTTCATGCCTCAACAAAAGGACACTTTTTCAGGGATCTGTCCCCTGGCTGCCTCTCCACCCTTCCCTGACTAGACTAATTCTGTCCTCTATGTTTCATGGCTCTCTAGACTGCCCTTCATAGCACCTGGCATTGTCAGGGATCGGTGTCATTACTGGATCAATGTCTGTCTCTCCAGGTGGAGTTTGGACTTCATGAGGACAAGTTCGTCTTTGTTCAGGTCACTATTTCCACCACCAACTACATGGGGTTACACAGTGTTTCCCTTGGGAAGTCCCTGTCAATATGATAGTGTGCTAATTCTGAAGCACTGACTCTAATATGATGTATTTTTTTAACATCGCTCTTCATGATGTTGATACATTCCCACTGAGTTGGTCTGGTGCTTGTATCTAGAGATGATTTCTTCAAGTAAACAAGTTTTTAAATCCATGACAATATATGGTTATGAAACAGTAGCAAAACTGCAATGATAAATAGATATTTATACCACATGGAAAGAGGTAGAAACTTTCTGGGCTTAACCAAGTTTCACCTCTTCCATTTCACGTCACCCATCTATCTACTTTTGCCTTCACTATTCACCACCATATCCAACTTTCTTTCACATCTCACATCCTGGCAATTAGCAATAAAAATGTCCCCTTTTATAGGTAGAAAGCACAGTATGAACAGCCTTTTTTTTTCTTATGCTGACTTGTGCTTTTTATTGGTGGAGGGAGTTACTTTCACTTGCCAGCTGATCTTGCTCAGTTTCTTCCCTCCCCCCCACCTCCGCCTCTCTCTCTCCAAAAAGCCCCATCCCACTGTTTTTTTTTAACAGATGAAGACATGTAATGAGGAAGATACTTAGACTTTCAGAGCCTGCTACTTACATTTATAACCTTGAAGTTGCCTTTGATCCTAAATCAGCTTTTAATTACCATTGTAGTTACACTGGTGAAAAAAAATGATTCTATTATTTTCAGAACACAGCAAGGATATGACCAATACTATCTCATGAGTACAGTTATTTTAAGGCTGTTATTACTAATTGTAGTTGGTTTATTATAATTCATTGTTCACTGGCCTTCTAGGCTACTTACTTAAGGTTCTATTCAGCATCACAGCTGCTGCTGCAGCTGCTGTTCCCTCGAGACGCTATGACTTCATGAGAGTAACAGGGCTCCTATTTGGAAGAGGGGTAATCGGGCTCAAGGGAGATACTTAACTTGGTGTCCCCTGGAACGTGCTACCAGAGAGTGTTATTCCCAATTCCAAGAAGAGGATAAGAATACAAGGAGAAGGTAGATGAGCCCTTTAATCAGTACAAACTGACATAAGCAATAGTGAAACTGTTTGTTTGTCTGTCTACTGATTCAGCTAGCTGCTATCCACTAATAGTAAACAGTATTCATAAAGCAGTTATCACGTGCCATACTCTGTGCTAAATGTAGTAAACTGCTATTCTGTTTAGCCCTCCAAAGAACAATCTCAAGCAAGTAGTAGAATCCTCTTTTCACAGAAAGAAAATTAAAGCACAGAGAAATGTAATCACTGGATAAATTCATACACCGTCTCTCCCTGGGAGCTAGCCCTGATCCTGAGTCTGCAAGTGTGCCGCGAGGGCCGGACTGCCGTGGTTCTTGGGAGTGGGGCTCTCTTTCTGTCCACTGTCCCAAGTAAATTTTCCGAAGGAAAAAATTCATTTCTCAGAAAACTGTAGCAAAAAATTATACCAATGCAATAATAAAGGGAAATAAACTACTGATTCTATTTGATACTCATCATTGAAAAATCACAAATTATTCATTTTTACAAAAGTAATCTATTGTAAATGTAAAATAAAAGCAGACTATAGATTGCTTCTTGGAGAGAGACCTACCATCTCTATGCATATATAATACCCACCTCTCAGGTTTTTCTTTCTTTTTTTTATTTGTATTTCTTTCCACCTAAGCTTTGAATGCTTAGTAAATTAGGATTGAATGAATAAATGTCATATATAATTTAAATGATAAACACAAACTCATATTAAGGTATACAAAACATCTCTAATAATCTCAAACCCTTACATTTTCTTTCACTAAAACAAAATTATACCAGCTTCATACTGAGTTATAATTAAATCTTTGGGTCCAGATGTATCCTATCCTGTTTTGCTTTGGTCCCTGAACTTATGCTTAAAGACTTAAGGGGAAAAATGTTTCTGTAACTGTTTTTACACAGCCTACATTTATTTGAATTCAGAATAAGATATAAAAATTTTATATTTATTATGAAAATAATATGGTGAAATAGAATAAGATGGTCTGATTGATTAATTTCATCTGGCCAGAACACTGTGTAAATTGAATTATCAATGCTTTCATTTTTCACAATCAATATTTGCATTTCTTAATAGTGAAAATTAGCTACAAAAATCAAATGAGTCATGATCTTGAGACCATGAGCCACTGAAGATTATTTTAAAAGAATTTCAGGTTTGGCTACACAGCCCTTGATCAAGGTCAAAATTCTGGACACTGGGATGTTAGAGGTCTAATTTAGCCGTCCTTGCTTTCTAACTTGTTTGAATGTGAGCAATCATTATACTTGAACCCTATAAGCATCTAGCTGTTCTTTATTTAGAATTGCCTTTGGTCTGCAGAGGAGAAACTGGAGCCTCAGTTCAGCTTTTAACAGGGCTATTTTTATGATGTGAATGATTTACACGCCAATTCCTTTGAACTGATATCCTTCCACCTTTTCTAAAAAATAGTCCTTCTTTAAAATAAAGGCAATAAGATAGACATAGAAACCCCTGTCAACATGATTAAAACTTGAACAAAAGCATGTCAATAACATCAAATATAATCACTTTTAGTGGGGGCCGTGATTATAAAATTCTTTATGAAACCCCATTTTCTGTTGCAAAAAAGCAGAGTACCATCAGAAAGACAGTGCCCTAGCCAAATGCAAAACAACTAGTTAATATTTTTCTATGTATTGAGAATAAATCATTATATTCATTTGGAAGAGACATTGATTTTATTTTTCTTTTAAGAGTTTTTCTCTGGAGCATAGACACAGCTAATTTCTCCCCACATCAAAGATTCTTTATTCTTCCTTACAGAATAAAACGCAAAGCCTTTGGAAGCTGACAGTGACATTGTTTGAAAGGCAAAGTGACGTGCTTCTAGCTTTTCCTCGGTTAGGACAGCAAACAAGTTAGCTTGTTAGAAGTGTGCCTAGAGCAAAGATGAACAGGCTCTGAAAGGGACCTAAGAAACAGACCCCTCTGAGTAAATTGCATAAGTTGTGTGATATTTATTTGGGCCTTGTTTCTGTGGTTACTCATTTCCCAGCATTTGGTATGTTCAAAATATTTAGTATAGCATCAGAGAAGTTTGCTATTGTTTTATCAGTAGATGGACCCATTCAGACTGGGCTCTGGAGTAGATTGTTACATAAACTTGAGTATCACTGTTTGACTTAGGACAGTCCTTTCATGTAAAGTCCTTTATATAAAGCCCAGCTTAGATTCCTCCCATCCAGGTATTTATTATCATTTCATTCCATTTGGTTAAAGTTCTGGACTTCAGTCCTTCCTTAGCGAATAACCAAAATGTCAGGACTAATTCCCCATCTCTCCCTACATCCACCCCTGCAGAACTTAACTGACTTGTTACAGATTCATCCTTTGGTGCTGGTAGTAGCAAGTTTATGTAATTCAGTTTGTGTTTCAGGAATATAATTTTCTATCAGTCACGCTTCTTTTGTAAAAAAAATACTCCAATAATTTTAATTGCCTCAATGTCCTAATTTCTTAGCATGACCTTCTTTTAAAAAGTGCCATGCCCTAGCCAGGTGGTTCAGTTGGCTGGAGCATCATCCCATACACCAAAAGTTTGTGGGTTCGAGTCCTGGTCAGGGCACATTCCTAGGTGTGGGTTCAATCCCCGGTTGGGGCACATGTAGAAGGCAGCCAGATGATGTTTCTCATATCAGTGTTTCTTTCTCTGTCTGTCTCTCACTCCTCCCCTCTCTTCCTCTTTCTCTCTAAAATCTATAAACAAATCCTTAGGTGAGGATTTTTTTTTTTTAAATGTTACAAGAAATATGGAAAGTTCTTTCACACCTGAAGGCACTTTGCAGACCCATTCACAGGTTCCACCTAAAACGTCACCTCTGCTATGAAGCCCTCTCTTAATTCCCTGGGTAGAGTTTATCACGTTATGCTGTATCTTTTATTGTCTTAATACCAAGTACATAATTATCATAGAACACTTATTTATTTACAAATTTTACATATCCCATCTGATATTGTAGCCCTTCAAAATATGGACTATATAATGTTCATCTTTATTTCTCCCATGATTAGCCCCCCCAATAAGTACATGTTCAATAGTTGAAATAGTGCTTAATAAATATTTGTCTAGTGATTGTAATTATGTGCTTGGTTTTGTAAATTTGTTTTTATATCTGTCTCCAATCCTCAGACTTTAATTTCTGAAGAGCGAGAATCATATATTTTGTTCACCATCGTGAGCCAATGCTAAGCACATGCCTGCTATACAGTTGTCATGCTATAACTATTTAAAAATGAGCAAATAAGTTGATAACTAAGAACATCAGTTGTTGACAATAGTGTTTAATGTTTAGCAGAGTTTCTGGAAACAAAATTCTCCAACTCAAAAGAATGTACCTTTATTGATAAAGGTCCTGACATGGAAAAGATGGTTCTAAGATACAGTGTAGCTGTGATTTTCAAAATGTGGGTTGTGACCCATACTTATTTGACATGCTATCAATTTAGTTGGCTATGAAGAGCACTTTTTAAAAAATAAAAATTAGATTGGATTGCATTAGTTTTCTATTGCCGTGCAACAAATTATTGTGAACTTAGAGGTTTAGAACAACATTAATTATCTCACAGTTGCCACAGGTTGAGTGTTCTGGGTCTAACAGGCTTCAGAAAAGGTGTGGCAGGGGATGCTGGGTCTTACCATTGACTTTTTGTCATAGTGTTCTTTCCTGTGATACTGTAATGCATAATGAGAAATACATATTTGATCTTCTTTTCTCTGGCATAGAGCTCTTCAAATCTGGAAATTTCCTAAGTGATGTGAGTGACAAAGATGTATTTTGTTATGTTAATGAGGTGACTTTTGAACTGCACCTGAGGATGGGAACTGGTTGTCAGGAGAATCCACAATGTGATTAGAGGGCTGGAACTTGGACTCCTGCCCTAAATGCTTCTCCCTTCACTCCCCAAATACCTCATCTGCAGGGATGGCAGAGCTGCTAGAGGTTGATTCAGTTGCCAGTGGTCAATGATCGCATCAATTACGCCTACGCAAAGAAGCTTTTCATAAAACCCAAAATGCCTGGGTTCTGAGTCTCTGGGCTGGTGAACAGGTAGATTCCTGGAAAGTGGTGCACCTGTAGACAGCACCTGGCCCTTTCTCCATCCCTTGCCTCATGCATCACTTCTGTGTAGCTATTCCTGGGTTATTTTACATTAACCAGCAATCTAGTGAGTAAATGGATATCTTGACTTCTGTATGAAATTAAGCAAATCCAAGGAGGGGGGGGGGTCATGGGAATCTTTGAATTATAGCCATTAGGCAAGTATAGGTAACAACCTGGACTTTTGACTGGTATCTGAAGTTTAAGAAGGGGGTCATGGGAGCCTCCAATTTGTAGCCAGTTGGTCAGAAGTACAGGTACTTTGACTTGTGATTGACATCTGAAGTGTCTTTGTGTGGCATGTCAGTCTTATAGGACTGACCCCTTAACTTATAGAATCTGAGTCAGGGGTGTCCAACCTTTTGGCATCTCCAGACCATACTAGAAGAAGAAAAATTGTCTTGGGCCACACATTAAATACACAAACATAAACACTTGGGTGACACATTAAATACACAAATGAAAACTGATGAACAACAAAAAAAGGGTTTTAAGTAAATTTACGGTTTTGTGTTGGGCCACATTCATCGCCATCCTGGGCCACATGCAGCCCGCAGGCCATGGGTTGGACATCTCTGGATAGTTTCAGAACTCAGTTGAATTATAGGGGACACAGATGGTGTCTGGAAAATTGGTTGGGGGAATTCCCCTACAATGGAATGGAACCAGAACCCCTTTATGTTCCAAGAGTATGTGGCTGGTGGAAGTATTCATTTCCTTGATGTAGAACTAATGCTACTTCACTTGTTTAAAGGCAGCAGGAGAGGCTTTGCTTCTTATTAAAGTCTCTGACCTCTAAACCCTCTTCCAAAGGGGTCACCTGATTAGGTTAGGTCCATCCAGGACAATCTCACTTTTGATTAGCTTGAATTCAACTGATTAGGAGCTAGAGACTTTAATTGCACCTGAGATTTCCTTTTTACTTCTCCATATAATGCAACATAATAAAGGAGTAGCATCCTATCATATTCCCAGGCATTGCTCCTACCAAGGGTAGGGAATTATGCAGGGATGTGATGAATCGGGAGTCACTATAGAGTGTTTCCAGCCAATCATACTGTATTAATAATATGTGTGTGTACCTGTGTGTGGTCTCGTAGTTTAGATATGTGTGTATGCCATAGTGGGTCATAATGCAAAATCTATTTTGCACTGTGAGTCGCATGCAAGGAAATTTAAGATTATCTGGATTATAGGATAAATTTATAATGCTTCTTATAGTCCCAAAAGTTAGAAAGTTTTTAGTCCAGTTATAGACAATGCTAAGCAGCTTTAGAAATTCATATCTTATTATTCATTACTGACTATAGCAATGTTTGTGTTCATTCATTCACTAACTCAATCAATCAGTGATTATTAAGCACGTACTATTGAGTTGGCCGAAGAGTTCATTTGGTTTTTTCCATAAGAAGGCTCTAGTAGCGCTTAGTTGTCTTTAACTTCATTAGAAACAATTTTGTTTGATTGTATTGTGACAGCTGTCATATCAGCCTGTATTTTTGAAGAGAGCTTATCAAAACTGGTGAATTTCTGTATAACCATTTTAATACTGAAGATGGAAGAAAATATACAACATTTTCAGTATATTTTGCTTTATTATTTCAAGAAAGGTAAAAACCAACTGAGACACAAAATAAAGATTTGTGCAGCATATGGAGAAGGTGCTGTGACTGATCAAACCTGTCAAAAGTGGTTTGCAAAGTTTTGTGCTAGAGAGTTCTCGCTGGATGATGCTCCATGGTCAGGTAGACCAATTGAAGTTGATAGGGATCAAATTGAGACATTGATTGAGAACAATCAACTTTATACCAGGCGGGACATAGCTCTCATACTCAAAATATCCAAATCAATAAAGTTATTGGTTAATATGAAAAATGTGTCTTTTATTTTTAGAAAAAACTAAATGGATTTCTTGGCCAACCCAATATATGCAAGGCTTTGTATTAAGCAATAAAGAGCACTAATTCCTTGGGATCAACACTCATTATGGAAGACTCTAAATAAATAATTATTATAATACCAGGTAGAAAATAGGGGGGATACCGTTAGAGAATTTTGGAAATAAAACAAAGCTAAAAATTCATATTTTAAAGAGGCTTTGGTATTACAATTCTGCCAAAGTACCCTGTTTCTTTTCCATGTTTCTAAAACTCAACTTTATAGTTCAATAATAGAAGAA
>VMDR010020613.1:0-17436 GCA_007922815.1 Macrotus californicus | reverse complement strand
AAAACTTTCTCTGACATGAGCAAATATCTAGACTACTTCTCTGGTAGCAGTCTGAGAAGCGGAAGAGGGAAATCGGTTCATATTAGTTGAGCAAAATTGTGCTCGGCATTCCAGAGGAGGGTTTTGTTGTTGTGATGCTCTGTTATGCTGTTGTTGCTACTGTTATTATTAATCATAGACTAGTCATAACAACCTTATACAGTAGATATTTATATTTTATTTTTTACAAATAAAGAAAATGAATGTTTGAAAAGTTAAATAATTTTTCTGAAGTCATACAGAGAGTAACTGTCAGAACCAGGAATTATACTCAGGCAATATACCTTCCAGAATTCATGCTCTTTCAACTAAGATGTGCAAGTGACTCATCCCACGCACCCAGGGATTGAATCCAGGAGAGAAAGTAGTAAACACTTTAGGATCTGTCCAAAAGGTGGGCCTTCCAACCAACTTAGACCCCAACACAACACTGCCCTGTATACGTGGGCCCAGAGGTAAACAGAAATTAAAATTTCAAGGGATAAAAAGTAAGAGAGGTTGAAAATATAGGTCCTTAGATTAATTAACTCTTATTAATTGCAATCAGAGCTCCAAATAAATTTCTCCATCCTCATTCCTGTATGAAAGAAGCAGAAATAAATCTTATCAATTAGATACTATCCAGTCCATCTTAATCATTCAATAAATCACATAATTATTATGTACATAGTTGAGGGTTTAAGAAAAAAAAAACTACTGTTCTTTCTCTCTCCTTTGTTCTCATATTTTTTTTCCTAAAAAATGTAGGCTGTGGCACAAGAAACTACCACACTGTTAATCATAAATTAGGAAATTGAAGTTTTATTCAAAAACACTAGTTTTACAAATCTGGGCCAAGAATTCATAAGGTGTAGACTTTTCTGACACCTGGCAGCTTGGATTACTCTGACTGTTTTGACACACGAGTATCAAGAGATTAGTTTTCTGGCCCTTCTACATAAGACTTTGCCAAACCCACAATATGTAGAAACCTATCAATGTGATAAATAATATGAAAAACAAATCCTGGGAAAGGGATTAAACTTGGTGGAGACTTCCTTCAAATAGCCAAATTCATCTTTCTCAAAAGAAGTAGAGGAAGCTGCTAATGTTGCCTTGGAAAATTTGAAAGTGAAATATGTTCACCTCTGTTTACTTATCCAAATATCTCAACTTAGTTAAAGCAATGGATTCAAAACATTCTGTAATTGAAAGGGCAGGTTATTTTTCAGTTATTTTCCCCAACTAATTAAAATCAGAAAATTCATATTGCAAGTTATAAAGAGAAGTGATATAAGATGTTTTCCCTGAAAAACAACAAAAAGATTATAAACAAATGCAAAAAGAGACACTAGGGAAATGGTAAGAAAAATTGAGGTCACAAAGAAAAAGTGCTTTTTGAGCAAAATAAAGTTTCAGAACATTCAAGAACTAATCAGCAAATGTGATTTTCCCCCCTAAATTATGTAGTAATTAAGAGCACAGGTTTAGCCTCTTTATAGCTATGTCATCTTAGGTAAATTACCTCACCTCTTTCCATCACATTTCCTTCCCCCATATTGTATCTGTACCTACCTCAAATGTTGCTGTAAATATTAAGTAATTTGATACCTGTGAAGCTCTGAGAATCTTGCCTGGTATATAAAAATATCGTACTATCTTATTACATAATTTCCAAATAAATGTCACCATTTTATTAAATTCTAAAACTTGAATTAGAAAGAAATCCACTACCTTTAGAAGGTTGCTTAATGTATTTAATTTCATATTTTCTATCTTTTCATGTAATATTTGGCAGAGAAAGAAATACCATGAATCTGGGCTCACCAGCTGTCTTTAGCGTTTTACTCATCATTGGCTGTCTTACATTTATTTTAGAAGAACGGTGGCCCTCAAAGTGCTGCAGTAGGGAGCAGCAGGTTAGCAGACTCTACTCTCCCAGGGGTTTCCATTCTTCTATCTCATCGTAATTTAATAAATGTTCTTATAGCAAATAAACCTTTATGTTAAGAATGATATTGGCTTCTTTGTTGGGTGTGCAAAAAAATCAATAAACGACAAACAAAAAACCCCACTAATGTGGAGAGAAAGGAAAAAGCAGCTGGTTTTTCAGCCACTGGAAGAGTATTATCTAACCATTGATTGCTTTAACTTTGAAGTTCAGTCTAGGGCAGTGGTTCTCAAATTTCACTTGGGTTAGAATTACCTGGAGGTCTCCTTTAAAGACAGATTGCTGGTTCCAATCCCCACAGTTCTTGACTCAGTAAGTTTGGGATGGGTCCAAAAATGTGCCTTTCTCACATGTCCCCAAGTGATGGTAATCTGGGGACCACACTTCAAGATCCTCTACTCTAGATCTACATATTGTATTAAAGTCACTTAGGGAAATTTTAAAGAATTATCAATGCCTTGTAAATCAGAATCTTTGGGGGAGGGGGTGAGTATGAGTATCTATATATATATTTTTAATTTTATTGTATTTTTTCTTTCTTTTTGTTTTTTTCCATTACCATTTAGTTTCCTTAACCCCCCTCCCCCACCCCTGCAATCAACACACTGTTGTCTGTGTGGAAAAAGGAGTATCTGTATTAAAAATCCTCCCCAGTTGCAGATTGGTGCAGCCACTCTGGAAAACAGTACAGAGGTTCCTAAAAAAAAATAAAAATATAACTACCTTGACCCAGCAATTCCACTTCCAGGAATTCATTGGAAGACATCCAAAATAGTAATTCAAAAAGATATATGCCTCCCTATGTTCATTGCAGTGTTATTTACAATAGTGAAGATATGAAAGCAATTTTATCAGTAGATGATTGGGTCAAGAAGAGGTGGTACATATTTACAATGGAATATTACTTGGCCATAAAAAAGAATGAAATCTTAACATTTGTGGTAGCATGGATAGTCATAGAGAGTACTATACTAAGAAATAACCCAGACAGATAAAGACAAATACCATATGAACTCATATGTGGAATCTAAAAATCAAAATAAACAAACAAAACAGACACATAGACATGGAGGGAAAAAAAAATATCAATCACCAGATGCAAGGATTGGGGGAACTAAGTAGAAAAGGTGAAGGGATTAAGAAATACAAATTGCAGTTATAAAATAGTCATGAGGATGTAAGTACAGCTTAGGGAATACAGTCAATAATATTGTAATAAGTATGTGTGGTGCCAGGTGGGTACAAGACTTATTGGGGGATCAATCTGTAAATTACATAAATGTCTGACCACTATGCTTTACCTAAAACTAATACAATATTGAATGTCAACTGTAATTGAAAAAAATCTAATTAATTAATTTTTTTAAAAGCCCCCAGAGGTGACTCTATGGCAGAGCCAGGACTGAGAACACTGGGTCTAGAAAAATGGTTGTCAAGGAGACAGGTGCTGACTCAGACTCACCTGGGATGCTTCCAAGCCTGCCCACTGCCACCCAGAGCCTTAGATGATGCACTGGGAAGGGGGTGAAAACAGAGGTTTTAAATGCTCCTCAAAATGGTTTGAGAATCACATCAATCAAAGTTACCTTACATGTATTAAAAATGAAGACCCCTTGCCTCACCAGTACCTACAAAGCCTCCGATGATTCACATGCCATACCCAAGTTTGAAATTTTTGCCCTAAGGGTAAGAAGGGGCAGGTTTTAATTCTTCCTAACAGGTTAGAGGTTTCACTGGAACCTCACAATGAATTTAATAGTAATTAGTTCATTCAAAGTCCCACAGCCCCAGTCCTGGTGGGTGAAAGGAGAATCCGTGAAATGAGGAAGGCGGGAAGGAAAGAAGAAGCTAGGCAGGGATGGAAAAGGGCGTGCCGAGGTAGACTCCTCCCCCGCTACCAGGACCGTAACCTCCCAGCTGCTCCTCCTTTCCTTTCTCCAGCACAAACGGACAGAATGTGTACTGCTGACACATTTCCAAAGCTCCGAGCAGCGTCTGTGGACAGCTGGGCGAGCTGCTGTCTCAACACAGGAAAAGTGAGAGAGCAAAAGAATTTTGCAAGGAAACACGTTTCTTTATTTCCCCCTCTACATATGGAATGGAAAGCCATATGTGACGAGAGACGAGCCATTATTATGCAAGGTAGAAAAACAGTAGAATCAAGTGTAAAGTGAAATGGTAAGGACTGACTGTTGAGGGGCTGTCCTTTGTGAAGCTGGTTATATAACGAACCCCGCTCCTCAAAATCTAACACCATATGTTTTGCTATTGATGATGATTTCAAACACTGTCTCCTGGGCACTTCCAAAAGGACAAAAATGAACAGGAGTCTCCACATCACTTTGGAAAGATAAAGCCTGCCTATGGCAGGGGGTGTCAAACTCATTTTCACCAGGGGCCACCTCAGCCTTGAGGTTGTCTTCAAAGGCCAAATGTAATTTCAACTCCTTAACAGTCAAGGAGTAGTCACATTTATACAGTCCTAAAATTATTTCGGCCCTTTGGAGGCAACCGCAAGGCAGATGTGGCCCCCGGTGCAAATGAGTTTGAGGACCCTGGCCTACTCATGGTGTTGTGTACCATCCCCCTTTGTATGGCTTGCTCGAGGTGGCAGGTTTGCCACTAGAACTGACAGCCTCTCAATGGCTTGCCCCAAAGTGGAGCCACAGCTCTGTTAGCCGGAATCTAAGTGCATTTCTTGGCTGGTGATATTTTCCATCAGCCCACGCCTGGTTGTGCACTGGCAGCTTTAGGCAATATGTAGCCTTTTGGCAACCTGCATATTGCTGGGGTCAACCAAGAAACAAGGGTTTCAGTTCTACTTGGTGAAATCTGCCAAGAGTTTTAGATCCCAGCATAGTTTCTAACAAGATTCTCAAACAACTAAGGACTTTCGAAGATACAGATATTATATCAGTTCCAAGCAACTTTTTCTCCATGTGTGCTGCATATGCTCACTCTAACCCCTTAACAACAATTTAAAATTTTAGAATGAAAACATGTGAATTTTAAAAATTCATCCAAGCATATTATAAAGTTGTAAAGTCAAATGATTTCCCCTGTGACCTTTCCTTAAAATAAGAGGAAATTGAAAGAGTTTGTTTTTCTTCCCCTTTATCTGAAGTAACCAGAGGGTTTTATTTTTGTTAGCTTGTCAGAGTTACTAACATTGTTCTCGTCTAAAATCAAACTGATTCTGAGAAGACTGCATTCTCCTATGTTGTGTTTATTGCTTAGCATCATAGAAATTATAGCTACTACACCCAGATTCCCCGTCTTTTCAGTAGAAAAAGTCTTTTTAGTCTCTTCCATTGTTTGTCACTACTACTCTGAAAACTGTGTAGAAACTTCTGGAAAGCATGAAGAGTCTGGATTTATATGTGTAGGAATGAGAATAAAGAAAGGAAGACAGAGAGCTGGCACACTTCCCTTGAGGAGCATAAGCTTTAAGACCACAGCAGTTCACATCTGTATCAAGAAAGGGTAGAAGCGCATTCTGAATAGTTCAGTATCCACCACATTTTGCAAAGAGAATTTTGTTCTTTCTTTGAGAGAGACCACAGATTCTGACTGCACTTGCACATATTACTTGAGTCTCACATCTACCATATATATTGATATTTTAAAGTAAAACGTATGTAGTCTTGTTTAGACTCAAAAGCACTACATTTACTTTCATGTACTCATGATTTTAATGAGAGAAATCACTTGTAATAACAACATATTACAAGTAGAGTAGCTAAATAGGAGGCAAACATGATAAGAATAAATGTATGTAAGAGAAACGGAAAAGATCTTCAATTTTCAGTGCAAAGTACATGTACATAATACATGATATAAGAAAAGACATTCTCACCCTGGCTGGTGTGGCTCAGTGGATTGAGCACGGACCTGCCCAAGAGGTCGTCGGTTCAATTTCCAGTCAGGGCACATGCCTGGGTTGTGGGCCAGGTCCCCAGTAGGGGGCATGTGAGAGGCAAATAATTGGTGTCTCTCTCACACATTGAAGTTTCTTTCCCTCTCTTTCTCCCTCCCTTCCCCTCTCTCTACAAATAAATAAATAAAATCTTTTTTAAAAAAAGACATTATTTCTACATTATTTTTCATGATGAGACCACAACAAATACATATTATATTTTCTTCTATATTTTTTTGGTTATTTACAGAAATTTTGGCCATGAACTATAGTATTAAATGTTACTGTTATGAAAAACAAATAATTTCAAATTGGTTAAACTAACTATTGGGAATAGAATAAAGTGTGCATGTGTGTGTTTAAACCAATTACGTGGATTAGTATTTTATCTTTAAAAGAGGATTACTAAATAGTGGGTGGAAGCAACATATTGCTCTAGGGAGGCAATCCTTCAAGGATGTTCTGTGGCCCCTTGGGGGCCCCTGAAAGCTTTTTAGGGGTTTGTGAGGTCAAAACTATTTTTATAATTATATTAAGGTTTTATTTGCCTCTTTCACTGGGTTGACATTGGTGCTAATGATGCAAAAGCAAAGGTAAGCAAAAGCGCTCATCTCTCAGCAATAAATGGGGCCATGGCACCAAACACGGTGTCTTCACACTACCATTTTTTTCAATTGTTTCAGTTAAGAATTGCCATGATGAAACAGTAAAAGTTAGTCATTTTTAAAAATCTTGACCCTTTAGCCTACATCTTTTTGATATGCTCTGTGGTGTGACAGGCAGCACACATAAATCCCCTCTGCCACATGATGAAGTTCAATGGTTTCCTCAGGTAACAGCACAGGGCAATTTTTTAAATTATAAACAGAGCTAGCTGTTTTTTCCATGGAACTCCACTTTCACTTGAAAAAAATGATTGGCAGACAAGCTATCATTGTGCAGATTTAGCCATTTAGCTGGTAATTTCCTCAAAATCAAAGAAGTAAGCCAATTATTGGAAGGAAAACAAATGACATGTTTCTTGCCAATAACAAAATTTAAGTTTTTGAGTAAAAGATTAGAATTTTTAAAGCTTATATTTGCTACCAGGAGTTTGATGATGTCACAATATTTGGGAATTTCCAAGTGAGTACATGTGTTATGTTAATGAAAATAATTTTTATATTGTGTAGTGAAACATGTCAACATGGAGGAGAACTACATTAATTCAATGAGTCAAGAGTCCCCAAATGATTAATATGCCATTTTATAAAATCAAGTATGGGTAAAAGTGCAAGACAGTCCAGTCGATTATAATGTATAAGATACATAAAGTTCATTAATATGCTTTCAGATCCCACATTGCAACTAAACTATTACTTGTCAAGTTTTGGTGTAAAGTTAAAGAAGAATACCCACAGTTATCTAAAAATGTTATTAAAATACTCTTTCCTTTTCAAATAAGACAAGTGTAAGGGGCTGGGTATCTTCAACCAAAACAATATATTATGAAAGATTGAATGGAGAACAGATAGGAGAGAATCGTCTGTCTTCTGTGAGCCCAGACATTAAAGAGATTTGCAAAAACCATAAATACATATAATTATTTTCTAAAAGTGTTTTATTTATGCTATTTTTATATATTTTTAATTAATTTATTTATTTTTAAAGCGAGGAAGGGAGGGAGTAAAAGGAGAGAAACATCAATGTATAGTTGCCTCTTGCACATTCCCCACTGGTGGACCTGGCCCACAACCCAGGCATGTGCCCTAGACTGGGAATCGAACCGGTGACCCTATAATTTTTAAGTAAACTAAAATACTTTTAATTCTCAACAATAGCTTCTAACTCAGTAAATATTGATAGATATAATCCTGGATTGGTTTATATCCTGGTCACAGCAGTGTTCAACATTTTGGCATCTCTGGCTCACACTGAAAGAAGAGCTGCCTTGGGCCTCACGTTAAATACACAAACACTAATGAAAATTGATGACCAACAAAAAGATTTTAAACATATTTACAGCTTTGTGTTGGGCCGTATTGCTAGCCATCCTGGGCCACCTGCAGCCCACGGGCTGCAGGTTGGACACCCCTGATCCACATAAACAAAAATTTTTGAGTTCCTCAATATTTTTCTACTAGTAAAAAGAGTTCCTAAAACAAAAATATTTGAGAACCCTACCTCAGGTTATCATTTTCCCTAGCCTTGGGTTAATATAATAAAATACCATTTTATTATCCTAGCCTCAGGTTCTCATTTTCACTGTCAGCCTGTGAACTAATATGATGATGGCACAATTAGAAGCAGTTTTGTTAGGTGAGTAGGCAGAGAAACAGTACGGAGTTTAGATCATTCAGAGATTTTGAAGATGTGCAAACTTTGTGAGTAGTCCCAGCAACCTCCAGATTGTAGCATACTGGGCCACCTCCTGAGCTGGTGTCCAATCGTATTAAGCAAAAGTGCAAACCACATCCCCTTCTTGACAATATGGTGTGAAATTAAGGACATACACCTTTTTCTTGCAGCATCTTAATCAATACTCAAGTTTTCTTCAGACTCTCCATGAACTCATCCTGCTGACCATCCCTGTTCCAAGGATAATGCATCTATTCTGTTTAATGAGACACCTCCTGATTGGGGGGCTGAGTTGGGGCAGAAAGGAGACCACCAATAAACCAAGTCAGAAACTACATGACACCGTTTATATTATCCATTAATTGCCCGCTTGGTGGTATTGGCTCAGTGTTCAGGCTGTTTTTCCTGTAACTACTTTATATCCTGTGTTCTACTCACTAAACAAGCATGAAAATAGAAGCTATAAATAGAAACGTTGTGATAATAGCTTAATTTTATTCATACTGTTTTCTAGGTAATATGATCCTACACATCCAATGTATTATGTCAATTGACTAATATGCATTCTGGCAAGGAAATCTTACTTCATCAAAGTTTGACAGTTGCTTTGGCCTGGAAATCATTTTTCCTTAAAAACCACCAAATTTTCACTTGGCCGTGATGAAGGAAATCTGATCATGCAATCTTCTGTCACTTCCCTATTATCACTCAGCCTCAGGTCAGTTGCCCTGATGAATCTGGTGAGAGGGATACAGAAACAGTGGTCCCATAGCATACATATCCTTATGCCTCCATCCTTTGTGACCCAGAATCTGTTTTTGCATAGAATAAGTGCAGTGAGTTTACCATACTCAAGCACTATGCAGCTCTAGTCTGAGTTCAGTAAGATTTGTTCAGAAGGCTGTCATGACAACCAAAGTCTCATTCATCATGTTCTTTCTCTAAGGAAATGCACCCTTTGTTTGAAATAATGGCTTTACAAGTAATTTTTTAATGTACAATCACTCATAAATTGATGAGTACATTTGTACACATGCTACAAACCTATACATGCACTACAGACAGTCTACAATATGTATTTTATTTTATTACTGGATGGAACTTGATAGAATCTTTTCTATCCACATGTAACTAACATCAAAATATTTTGAATAAAACTAACATAGGTCCATATGTTTTATGGCTAAAAACAATAGGATACTGAATATTGTATATATGCTCATTTGTTTTCCTCAACTTGTCTTGATGCATCATAAAAACTATTTTCATTCTGTACTGATAGTGTCAGGCACCAGAAGAGCAAACAACTGGATGTGATTCATGACTGTTTGCACTCTGGGGACAGAGACCTTCTGGCACTGGTCCGTATGTGGGGCAGGTGATCTATTGGTTCTCTGCAATAGCCAACCTGACCCAAACAATCTCTGATTGTTGAAAAGGTGGCCATTTACCCACTGTGAATAGGAAACCTGGCAGACTTAGATTCAGGTCACAAAAGTCATTTGGGATTCTACTTT
Source organism: Macrotus californicus (assembly GCA_007922815.1). NCBI lineage: Eukaryota > Metazoa > Chordata > Mammalia > Chiroptera > Phyllostomidae > Macrotus > Macrotus californicus. The sequence continues at coordinate 7,697 of VMDR010020613.1, read as the reverse complement.
TTCTGAGATTTACAGAGAGCTGCTAAAGAGTATGACTTTGCACAAAGTGTCTTTGCTTTAAGATTTCATAGATTTGCTGTATCCAATATCAAAATATGCTTTATAGGTAGCCAGGAATATTGCAAATTATGTTTATATTTTGGTTTTGTCTAATTTTTTTAAAACAACATGGCCTAAACAAACCCAGTAGGCATAATGAAAGTTAAGAGAGGAGAGTCTTAGGAACATGGTTTTCCTCAAAACTAACTGAGCAGTGAAGTCAAAGTACACAGTGTTGAAAAATCTTCTGTAAACTAATAACAACAGCGGCCTAATAAATGGCTTTTGTGGGGACGGAGGAGGGACAGCCCGCCTGCACGGGCTCTCCACATTGGCAACTCAACCTCATGTGAAGTCAAAGGAAATCCAACAATGTTATCTAAAGCATACAAAGGGCATAAACTGATATAATGTTAAATCGACTGTGTAAATATTATGAAGATATTATTAAAAACCAAATGTTTTCTTCTGACTAAACTGTGAAATATGGAATTGTGTAGCTTTGCCATTTCCTTTCAGACTATTTAGGACTCAGACTACTTTTATTTCCTGTTTTTGTTTTTTTTTTCTCCTAATGTGAACTGTAGAAATGTAAGCATAAATCTAAAGAAAAACTAGGCTCTGACCTCACTGAGCGTGTATTCTGTTTTAGCTGGAATCAGGTGTGTGTGTGGAAGCCAGCAGGCGGTTCCCGTCTCAGGAGGAATGAAGCGTTTCTTCGGACTTTGAATTACATAACATGATAAAGGACTCCTTTTTCCTAGTCATTTCCTAACCACATTCACTAGCAAATGGCAGCTACTATGTACTTCAGTTTTTTTCTTATGTATGAAATTACAGAAGATACCAAAAATTTAATAAACTTAGATGATCAAATATCCATTGTCAGAACAGAATTTTGTAAACAACTTGTTATAAGTTACAGTCCTATACAGCGCTGGGCAAAAGTAGGTTTACAGTTATGAGTACACAAAGCACAGAGCTTATTCTTGTATCTTTATTTATTAATTATGATATTATTATCCATACAGACAACTGTGAACCCACTTTTGCCCCACCCTCTATATTATTAAAATGTAATGGGAATTCAAACAGAAAATATGTAAGCTATAAAGCTGTACTGGTAATGATCATAACTATGGTATTAGGCAGAAATTCGCTAGGGAATAAGAGCTTTCAGTTTTCAAAACCGACAGCTTATGGGAGGTGGGTATTGTCTCTCTCGGCAAACAGGTATAGTTAAGCTGTGTCTGCAGACCCATGGCCAGCCCCAGGATATTTGCTTCCATCTCTACAACACTCCAAGAGCTTATATGTGTGTCGAGCAGCACAAACCTAGAAATGCTGGTCTTACCAACAGTGGATGCTGACATGACACCAAATCAAGCTGGCGTAGATCCAAGTTTTACTGCCTTGTGTATACAATACAGATCTTCATGAGTCTTTACATCTTAAGTACCAACACCTATGTTAAAACAACTTCTAGAGTAGCATGGCGTAATACAAAGGACATGGCTCAAATTAGAAATCTAGACACCAATTCTAGCCTCACTTCTGTATAAACCAAAGCAAAATAATTAGCCTACCTTCCATTGTTTGTCTGACAAAAGAAAGCATTAGATCAAATCATTTTAAAGTCCTCTTTGGTTTAAACAGTCTACAAACTTCACAACAGGGCAGCACTTCCAAAACTTTCTGTCACTCAAGTCCACCCCCCCATACACACACTTTTTGTTTTAAACTACAGACTAGACGCTTTATGTAACCATTTACATAACTTAGAGTTTGTTAATCCTACATCTTGAGGACTTTTGTTTTCATCTGAGGAGCATAAATTAGCAGATAACACAAAGATCAATGAGCAAGTTTAAAACCAGTCCCAGTGGGCTGAGGGGGGTGGCGATTGGGGTGCCACAGTCACATGATTCATTCAACTCACAAATGTTTTTAGACTTTCAAAGTAACACACACTTTTCATCAGTATTTATCTTGAAACTTTTAATTAACTAATCAACCAGTCAGAAAACACTGGTGTTTATGCTATATGCCTGAAATAGGCATTTTGTGAAATGGGCAAGATGTATAAGAAACCATGGAAGTAATCAAGGAATATATTAAATCAGGAAAACCAAGCTCAAGCCCAAAGCACTAAGAAGCAGTGAGGCATAGGACAAACAGTCAAGTCAACTGGAGACTTTAAGTAAATAAATCATTTAGCCAATGTGAGTTTCAATTTCTTCAACTGATAAATGAAAGACAAGAGTTCTGAATGCTTCTATTCCACAGCACCAGTACAGTTATCAAATATTAGGAAGATTCAGGGGGAGATGCTGAGATCAGTGGTAGACTTACACCTGACATTAAGTTGAGCTGAGCCTAAAGGCATGTTTGTGGTTTAGAAAGTTAATGGGTGGAAACCAAACGGACAAAGACAGAGAGATATCAAACACCAAGGCATTTTTAGGTTAAAAATAACTCAAGTACATAGTGTGGAATAAGATTATACCTGAAAAGGTAATTTGCAACAGTATTATTAGGGGCATTGAAAGGCAATCTCAGGGTGCCATGGAGGCTTTCTGAGCTGGAGGAATTGCATTCATTTATCAATCCATTCAGCATACAATTATGGAACACACACTATAGACAAAGCCGTTTTAGGGGCTGTGGGATGAAACAAAGGTGGGCAATATGTGTTTCTTATACTCAAGTAGAGAAGGCAAAATATGTGTACAAATAAGCATGTAACTCATATTTGAGCTAAGACATTGCCTTTTGAGAATCAAATGAAATTGAATTAAATCCCCATCCAGGCTAAGAAGAATTAGGAGCTTCCCTAGAGGGATGATTTCCATTGTGCCTAGTTACTTCTGATTCCAGTTGTGGCCATGTTCTCAACATCATGTCTTGCCTCTTGACACAGCTCCCTTCTGTCTACTGTGTATTGACCCAAATATGGAGCATGATATTTTTTCTTTCATCTCACACAATTTGTATGCACTGGACACTTTCTGTTTGTAACTCCAAATCATTCTACCTTATCCACTTTGCCCTGATACCTAGGAGGCTGAGATGTATGTTCTGGTCAATGGTGCCCACTGATCCCTAGCTAGGTTTAGCCAATAGGAGATACTGGCAAGATCAGACCATGGGGGGAAAGAGATAAAGCAGTTTATTTTGTGGTTCCCTTTCTGATGGGTTGCTGCATGTTAACTAGATTTCTCTACCCACAGGTCCTGTCAAGTGACTACCCTTCCCATCCAACTAGAACTACTTCCTTTGTCTTGTTTTCTTTTTTCCTGACAGTTGTTCCCTCTAAATACTGCTTTAGGCCTAGGCAACTGCACTCTCACTTGTTGGTTTTCCTAAACACTGTCCACATCTCTTAATATAAACTCTTTTTGAAAGTCTGCCACTTTACCAAGTTGAGTGACATCTCTTTCCTGCCAGGATCTTAATTATTCCAATGTATAACAGATGTTTTCTGACTATCTAAGGTGTAATAGTGAGGATCACACTGTAGTACACAATACAACTTCATCACATAGCCCTATTCTTAAGAGTCTTTTAATTACTGCCTTCTTTCCTCCTCAATCCCATCCTCATCTCCCCTTCTAGGGATCCAGACATTCATTCTAATACTAAGTCCTTTTCTAACCTATAACTTCTCCTCCCACCCCACACCCCCAGCAATTCTGCTCCAAACTCCTGCAGAGTCCTCCACAGACTTATGAACTCCAATTTAGTTATCTCGGTGGTCAAATCTGACATTCTTAGGTCTTTCTGCAACCAAAATCACTTCTCCCAATGTTTTGTTAAACAAAGCCAGTTATTTGTGCCTATAGCTTATTTAACACTCTCCTTACTCCCTGCTATTACACAATACTAATACAAAGATGGGAGTCTTATCTCTACCAGGAAAGAGGTGGAGATGGAGTGATACGAGAGATGAGAGGAGAAAGCTGGCAATGGCAGACTGCTATTTCAAGAAGGTGGCGTTGGACAGATGTAAGCTTTGAAAGGAAAATGTGATATGGTCAAGCAGAGTTAGGGAGAAAGAAATTCAAAGCAGAGGTAAAAGAAAAGGCAAGGACATGATATGGGAAAGCATGACTCATGTGAGGAGTTCTGTTTAGTTTATAAATGATGAAAGTGGTGTTTGAGGAGGTTAATTTGACAGTAGCATGCTGGATGAATTCAAGGGAAGAGAAACTCCAGTCATGGAGATCAGGCTATTGCAACATTCATGCAAGAGCTGAATATAGATGAACCTGGAAGGGCAGTATGATAACAGAAATAAAAGGGCAAACATAGGAAACCAGACTGTATGAAAAGAAGTTAATTTCTATATCCTGAACTGAAAAATGGACATTATATAATAAGATTAAAAGAAAGTTGAAAACCAAAATATTTTAAATTTGCATATGTATTTTTATATAATTATGCATTTACACATACATGTTTGCCTAGCACAATATGTCTAGCAATATATTGACACATTAATACTTGAAGATTAAAGTGACTTAGGCAAGATTACCCAGTTTATTGGTGACAGAGTTCAGAATCAAAACTCTAGCAGTCTAACTCCAAAGAATGTTTCTTAATGATTATTGTATTAACATATTACTCTTTGTTCAATTATTATTCCCATTTTACAGAAGTAAAAAAATTTTTTTTCAACTACAGTTTACATTCAATACTATTCTGTATTAGCTTCAGGCATACAGCACAGTGGTTAGACAGTCATGTACTTTACAGAGTGGTCCCCACCAATATTTCAAATACCCACGGGGCCCCACACATAGGTATTACAATATTATTGGCTATATTCCCTATGCTGTACTTTATATCTCTATGACTACTCTGTAACTACCAATTTGTACTTCTTAATCCCTCAACCTTTTATACCCAGCCCCTAACTCCCTCCCCTCTGCCAACCGTCAATCTGCTCTCTGTATCTATGAGTCTGTAGGAATTATTAATGCTCCCATTTTACAGAACAGGAAAGAGAAAAAGAAAGAGTTCAATAACTTGCTCAGCTCCTCAGTGGAGGAGAAGCAATTTGACCCGACAGGACCAGTTCAGAGCCTGTAGTGTTAATCTTCGTATTGTGCTACTTCTCTTGATACACCTAACAACAGGGCTTGGTACTTCACTTACTTAGAAAACAAGGTAAAGAAGATGTAAAAAAACCCTGAGTTTTGAAGTTAAGAATATAATTTCCAAGGTTTCTGCTGGTTCGAAAATGTTCACATGGTTTAGAGTCAGATAGATTATGGTATAACCATGGTTTAGCCACTTATTAGTGGGGCTACCCCGAGCAGACCTCAGGTTCCTCATTTGTGAAATGGCACGATGACCCTCCCTTCACAACATAATTATGAGGCCTGCAGGAGAGAATGTTTGGCAAACGGCTTGGTGTTTAATAATTGTTCATCTAGTATGCCCAGCATCATATCTGGCACAGAGGGGGCAACTTAAATGTTTGTGCAATGTTATATCAGTCAACTAAATATTTACTTGATTGAGGGACTGGTTGGTTAATGGAAATGGTTAATGGAAACCACCCAATTCCAATGATTCCAATGATCCATCTCTGTTTTCTCTGACTCATCTCTATTGGGATTTCAAATTTGAATGAATATTCTATGTAGCATGTATACGTTAGTAGATTAAAAATGAGATGGTAGGAATTTAGAAAAAGTAAGATTAAGGCAATTCTTATACATATAGAACTGTTTGCTTTTAATCATAAAATTGTCTTTTTAAGACTTGCTTGAGTAGAAAGTCTGGTTTCAGAAACCCCAGTCAGAAAGAAATCTAAAACACGTGATGGTTCCACACCCTTCAGCTCTATACAGATTCATATTTTTAATAAACAAGAAATAAAAATAAAAATGATGAAATTCTGATTTACTGAATCCCTTCATTCCATTCATCTTGTTCACTGACAGTTTTAAAGTAGGTCTTCAGTGACTAGGTATATTAAATATTGGCAAATAAATCTATAAGCTTCAGGTGGAATTCAGAAAAATTGACACAAATTGAATGAAAAAGTGGGAAATTTTCCTTCAATTGACTAAAAAACAAGAGTAAATACAGGACTTTGATCACCAAGTGAAAAGAAAATTGCACAATAGTGTCTTACCACAGCAATTGTTAAAATTGTCCTATTTTTCAGACTGGGAAAAGTTTCCTAGAGAATATTTAAGTGATCCATTTTTTTAAAATGTACTCATGGTCCTATTTTGGTAATTTATAAAATGCCTTCACATTTCCCACGTTTCTCTCTGCACCTCCTCCATTCACACTGGCATATAAAGTTCTCATTCCAGTCAACGTAACAGAGACAGACAATCTCTGAGGCATTAGTCTGAGAGGGTAAAAACTCTGTCTCTGAATTGTGCTTGCACACGCCATAAAAATAACGCTACCACCCACCAACAGGAAGCCACACTTGTATAAGATTGTGACTTATTTTGTACGTAAAAAAACAATAGCCTAATCCTTCACAGAAAGCAAAAAAGTGAGATTTTTTGCCATTTCCATCTTTTAATACAGTTACAGACCATTTTCTTCATTTTCAGAGAATCATACTCTCTTAATAAGGGCCTCTTTGTCATGCAAAGCATTACCAAGTTTTTAAGATTGATGCTAGTATTTCTCTCATCTTGTGAATGTGACATGCCTCTATTCCAGCACAAATTAGGAGGGAACCCTGTCAGAGTTCGCTTTGTTTAAGTGGCAGTTAAAGGAGTCTCCTTGCCCTTATCTCAAACTTCATTGTAGTAAAACACATTAAATCAACTGACCAAACAGCATTTTTAAGAATAAAAATTAAAATAGGCACTCTCAAGTGATCTCTGAAATGGAAAGTGGCAAAAAAAAACAAAAAAGACAAACAAGGGGGGCATTTCAAGCAGAAATTAAGAATTTTATCTTCACTTCTCCACATTCCCTCCCTGCTTCTTCTGTTGCTACACTTGAGTGTGTTCTTGGATGTGCAGAACAAGCTTTCTAGTTTACGGTCATGCTGATAATTCCTCTGGGGAAGGAAAAATGGTCCACAAGCAGTGCATTAACCTAAAAGGGAAACATCTTTGTGGAGCATGGAGCAATATTGCCTGAGTTCTGAATACAGTGACTGCAGCTGAGATGCTCCATACACTGTGCCAGTCTCATCCGAGCACAAGGAAAAAGAAATTGGTCTTTATGCAAGCACTTGCCTGGGACTTAACTGGATTACAAAATAGATTGTGTTTGTCATTTAGATAAAGATGGGTTCCTTAATAGTAGAGGAAATTTGATAACAAAAACAGCACTTAATGGTAAGGATATAGTAAAAATGTTAAATTTGAAGTTATGTATACTTTTCCACACAAAAAGAAATATTAAGATGGATTAAAAAAACAAGATACCTACTATTCTTTATATTTTGGATTCTAAAACAGACATCAAAAACAAATTTGAATATCACCTAAGTAAACTGAACTTGAGGATGCTTTTGCTGTGAAATTGCCCCCTCCACTTTTACTAAGAAGCAAACAAGCCTTTTGTTTACGATAGTAACATTTTTACTGTTTTTGACTTTTAAAAAGCTAGCATCTCATCCTATTAAATCTAGGCTCATTGAGAAGATTTTTTTTAACATATTTTATTGA
>VMDR010020612.1:0-17440 GCA_007922815.1 Macrotus californicus | reverse complement strand
TTTGCGACCAAATTCAACCAAGTCTGTGAGCATCCTGATTACCAGTGTTTTGAACTGTGCATCTGATAGGTTGGCTATCTCTTCGTCGCTTAGTTGTATTTTTTCTGGAGCTTTGATCTGTTCTTTCATTTGGGCCATTTTTGTTGTCTTGGCGTGCCTGTTACGTAGTAAGGGGCGGAGCCTTAGGTGTTCACCAGGGGAGGGCGGCCACGTCGCTGCGTTGTGACGCTGTTTGTGGGGGAGGGGTTCGAGAGGGAACAATGGCGGCCGCTCCGCTCCCTGCTGGTTACCAGACACTTTCCGAACTACCCAGAGTCCAACCAGTCCCCTCTGGTGCTGGTTCCGGTGCCGATCCCCGGTGGGCGGGCTGTGTATGCTCCAGGACCCTGTGGGTCTCTCCAACGAGCTCTCCCTTGAGGCTGGGAGTTTCTCCCGCTGCCGCCGCCTCAACCCCCACAGGAGTTTTCAATCAGAGGCTTTGAGGCTTCACCTCCCCGCGCCGGAACTCTGGGTTGCGGGGTCCGTCCCGCTCCCGAGCCGTTCCTCCCCGTTTATCCTCACAAGGGAGTGGGACGCCCGGTCCACAGCCACCACTTCTCCCAGCCAGCCTCGCCTTTCCCGGATCCGCCAGCCGCCGCCCCGCCACTCGAGTCCTCTCCGCCCCTCCTACCGGTCTGGATGTATGTTTCTTAGTTTCTTGGTTGTCGGACTTCCATACAGTTCGATTTTCTGTCAGTTCTGGTTGTTTTTTGTTTTAAAATTTGTTGTTGTCCTTCTTTTGGTTGTGCGAGGAGGCACAGTGTGTCTACCTACGCCTCCATCTTGGCCGGAAGTCTAAAGTAAACATTTCTTTATAACCCTCCCTAACTCCCAGCAACTCCCTCACCCTCCCGTTAGTTCACATGATTCAGTTTTTATATGTTCTTCCACTGGCTTTTTTTTTCTCCTGACAGGTCAAATTTTCCATGGTTCTTAATTCTTCATTTGCAGATTGAGTGGATATTGTAGTTCTTATTTTTTTTCATTTTTAAATTTTATTGTTGTTCAAGTACAGTTGTCTGCCTTTTCCCCCCACAACTTCCCCCCTGCCCCCCAGCCTTCCCCACCTCCCTCCCCTGGTTCTACCCCCAGCCCCTTGATTTTGTCTATGTGTGTTTATAGTCATTCCTGAAAACCTTTCACCCTTTTTCCCCCATTATCCCCTCCCACCTCCCCTCTGGTTACTGTCCATTTGTTCTTAATTTCAATGTGTCTGGTTATGTTTTGCTTGCTTGTTTGTTTTGTTGATTAGGTTCCACTTAAAGATGAGATCATATGGTATTTGTCTTTTACTACCTGGTGTATTTCACTTAGTATAATGCTCTCCAATTCCATCCATGCTGTGGCAAAGGGTAGGAGCTCCTTCTTTCTTTCTTCTGCGTAGAATTCCATTGTGTAAATGTACCATAGTTTTTTGATCCACTCATTGACTGATGGGCACTTAGGTTGCTTTCAGCACTTGGCTATTGTAAATTGTGCTGCCATGAACATTGGGGTGCATAGGTTCTTATGGATTGGTGTTTCAGGGTTCTTAGGATATAATTCCAGCAGTGGTTATTGTAGTTCTAATTTGCTGTTTTCTATTTTTTATACCAATTTATGATTTTAAACTTTTTTTTTGCGTAAATTATCAAATATCTCTATCAGTGGGTTGAGAAAAGGCAAAAAAACCACACCCTGGCAAGCAAATATGTATATTTGATGACAGCAGTACATTTCAAAAGGGATGCAGTCTGATAATTTGGTTGGAAGATTGTCAGTTCGCAATTGTTTTAACAGGCTACATATTTCTTAAGAGCTTCGGCATATATTTTTTATGTCAGAATGACAACCATGCAGATCTGAGTATCAAAGACCTAAGGTGGAGAGTATTACAGATATTTTCTCATTATTCTTATATCTATTTAACTGGTATATCACAGATTAGATTTTTCACAAGCATCTTTCCCATTAAATGTAATGATCCCATTTAAGTGACAGTTAAAAACTCTTTTACTCATTTTTGGAGGAAATATATCAATACAGCATTTAATGTTTTGCTGACTTTCTGTTTGCACTTGAATTTTTACCCATTTTTTTTAAGATGACTTGGGATTCTTAACTGTGGAAGAGCCTAATTATCCTACATCTTGTTCACTATACTCATGTTCCTGAAACACAGCTGGTGAAGGAGGTTTCTCACTGCAAATACATCTTTTAGTTATGGACAGAGCTCCTGCTCTGAGTTTCCAGCTTTATTTGTGCCCTAGGGGGGCTAGGGTAAATAACATGAAAGAAACCCTAAATCCTGCTTTCCCTTCTCTTCTGAGGTTAAATCCTGAGTTCAGAAAAAGTGGCGAACTGCATTCTCCTAGAACTCCAACACTATTTGAACTTTCTCTTTTCTCAGGATGAGATTCCCTAGAGAACTGAGATTTCCCTCTTCTGAGATTTTCCTCAGTTAACCTCAGCCCCTCATGTAAACAACATTTTAGACCAAAATTTTTAGTCCTACAGCCAGGCAAGAAGTTGTCTGAATTCGACTGAAATAACTAAGCTGCACATGAGATTCTTGACCTAAATGCATTCATAAATAAAGAATTTCAAGAGACGATTTGTTTCCACTGACTGTCTTTTTCTTCCGTAAATATATATGTACTATGAGCATAAGAAGTTTTCAAAATAGAGGCATAACATTTCCTTAGACAGCTGGAACAGGTGTCTGGGAGGATTTGAACTTCGTGGCAGGGAGGGCGTGTGAATTTTGAAGACACTGGAGACTTATTTCTAACAGAGTGTCACTGTCGCCCAGCTGTGAATCCTTCAGTCCTGGGCATTGGAAGCATGCTTTGTTGCAAACGACTAGGTTGAAAATACCATGCTTTTACATCCATAAGACCTGGGATTTTGTCCTGGTTCTGCTGCTCAGCATTATGAGCGGGGCCAATTATTTTGTATTTACCACCCTCCAGTTTCCTACCTGGTAGCGTTTGAGATTGTTGGAGCTCGCAGTGGAAGGTAGGGAGCGATGAGAGTGGCAGCTGGCACGAGGCCCTGGGGCGCATAACGAAGTGTTTATGCCACGTTGGAAACTTAAATTTTATCCTGGAATCAAAAGGGAATTGTTGAAGAGTTTTGAGTAGATACTGTGGCATCGTCATATTTGCATTTTTGAAAACAAATTTTGGCAGCCATGCACTTAATAAAGTTGAGAGGAATGTGACTAGAAACCAGTTAGGGGGCTCTTTTGGTAATAATTTAGGCCAAATAGAACTTGGTATTTAGCCTTTTGTATATATTACATATACATGGAATATGAAATATATAAAAATGTTATAATTATATTTTGTATATTTTGTGTATAATTTTAAAGCAGAGCCTTGCTTTCTCCCACTTTATATCTGTACTATGCAAATATGGAGTGTTTTCTAAACAGGCACGTCAGGGTCCCGTGGAGAGCTGAATTTGGATATTTGGATGGGCTGAAGCATGGCTGCTGGGATGGCCACAGGAATTTCAGGAACATTACAGAGATAACTCGAACATATTTAATCATTCTTGCAGCCACTTGAAAATCACTTATGCGTGGATCCTGGAAGTATGTGTGGTTGCGAATTGCTAGGTTGAAAATATCATAGCATTACACATCAAAAATCTATGTCACTGTGGTGGACATCTTGGGATATGATGTTTTTTATTTTTAAATATGATAAATAACAGTTTGCTTTTTTTCCATGACAAAAAATGACTTGAAACCTTCAGGACAAAATTAGCATGAGCTCTGTTCACAAGTTTCTCTGAAGTGAATTCTTCAATTAAATGATTAATAATTCCAATTGCTAGTCATCCAAGAAACACCATGCTTGACTCCTCTTTTAGTATGGTATAATCATGACTTATAACTAGGGCTCTCTCCTTCACCAAATAAAATTTATGATGTTTACTCAGGTGTGTTCCAGCATGTAGGTAAAGCCACTGAATACACCAAGGTAAGAGAAAAGGTCAAGTAGCTACTGTCTTCAAAGCGCACTCTGCCTCCTGCCCCGGAAACCTGGTATTTCTTGAGATGTAACATTTCACATTTTACTGGAAAGTGATAACCTTAAGCTGCCTCGGTATTTTTCTATATGTGATTGTATCATATTAACTGAAAAAAAATTGAATGTGACGGTAAACAACATTTAAACCCTACTTTTTAGTCCGATAGCCAGGCAGAAACCTGTTTGAATTCTGGTCTGAAATAACTCGGCTACACATGGGATTCCTGAATTAAATGCATTCATAAATACAGAGCCTGAAGAAACTCTGGTTTGGCTCTGCCTGATTCAAGTTGATAAATGCTCAAATGAACTCAAATATCTTAATACACTTCAGTTTATTTTTTAACCACAGGTTTATTTTTGGCAAAACAACTTTTTTTGAATAGCTATTGTTACCAAAATAGTTACAATCTGTGTCTGTTGGTGATTTATCAGAACAGCTCACATCAGTCATAGGATATAGGAGAAGTCAGAGGACCCACACTTGCTCACTCAGGTGGGCAAGCAAAAAGCACTGTCTTAGGTGGGAAGCAAAAAGCAACAACCAAACAAACATATTTCTTGTTTCTTTCATAGAGCTTAATTTTTGGTGGAGGGGGAAGCAGAAAATAAAGAAGAAAAACATCAGGTAAATCCAAGATGCATGCAGAAACGTGAGCGAAAGAACGCAGAATGATTACATGGAAAAATTCCCAGTGGCTTAGAGTAGAACGTAATTTATATGTAAAAATATCACTGAGATCATGGGCTCTATGTATCTAAATACTGCTATTTTACGTTTGGGGTGGGACCTCTGATTCTGAACTGCCTGATCGGATCCCAAGTGCACTCTTGTGTATGGCAAGAGGCTTATAAGGGGCAATAAGCTAGTTTAGAAAATATGCACATTTTAAGGTACTTTGAATTCTTGAGAACTCTCATGAATACTTGAACATGGTTCACAGGAACCAACTACTTGCTATTAAATACTTTAGTGGATCTGATTATTTTCTTAACAAATAGCTTTGCTACTCTCAGCCAGCTGTCTCACCAGATAAACTACAAATATTGCTAGAAGGCCTATGGGTTATAGTTAACTTAAAGACATCTCTTTTATGAAGATACACTAAAACTTGCACCTAATCTATTAAGAAATGCCAGGCTACTTATGTGATGGGAAAAAAAAGTTCAGAAGAGGTTATTTTAGTTTAACCCTTTTTGAAATTTGATTTGAGAAGAAGGTGAGCCAGAGCCAATGTGAGATTGTGCCATGGGACAAGGGAGCGCGGCAGTGGACATACTGACCATGGAAACCCCTGTTGGACAGCTCCATTCTCCAGTTTTCATTCCCATCAAGTCTGTTCACAATGGTTTCTTTCACCTTATCTCCCACAGCAATTAGAAAGTGAAACCAGCAGGACAACATACTCAACATTTTTGGATGAAGAAAGTTAGAAAGAGGTATGGCTTTGAAAATTTGGTCTGTAATAAAGTTTACCTCAGTGGTTCTACTTATGACAATTATAAAAAAAGAATAAGACCCTGAAAAGTTCAGTGAATTAGAAATATCAAATACTGGCCATGTTTAGATGTTTCAAGATGGCAACTGTTAAGATGGGGTTATTCTGTGATGGCTTTGGAGAGAGAACTAGCTATACATTGTGTGTATATACACACATACACATATGTATATAATCTTAGCTAATGTATATCAAGCTTTACTATGTGCTATCTTAATCTTTATAGCAATAAGCCAATGATAAAGATAGTAGCGGCAGTCATATTTTCAAGACTAGGAACTGGTAACTATAGCTGTTATGAGTCCTCCTTTAGGTCATGCATTAGTAAACAGAAGAACCAAAATTTGAAATCAGGTCTGTCTGAGACCAAAACCTGAGCCTCTAAGCCCTGTGTCCTATAGACACAGAAAGTCATTATAATGTTAAATCAATTATGTTTGGGACAATGCCTAACATGATTTAAGCACTCAATCTAAATGTAGCAATTATGAATCTTAATATGAATCCCCAGTTTTACAAGAAAAATAATATTTATCTCCTTTCAATCCAGATAATTAGAATTTAAACCTTCATCTTGCCTTGTCAGTCAGATATTCAGTCTGATTGATTATTTGGATTCAACCTTCCTGGTATTTTACTAAGGCCTCTGGGTGCTATACTGTGAAAAGTGCTGGAGCAGGTCCCACTTTTTGCGGGGGGGGTGGGGTGGGGTGGGACTTGATCCATGCTGGTTACTGCTGAGAAGCCTCTTGTTCCTCCCAACACTCTTGCTTACGACCCAGTAATTCTGATTTATTTGAAGCATGGGAACCTTTGTTGAGTCCGGGGGTGAGTGGTATTCTTCTGCCATTGTCCATTCATTTGATATCAATTACTATCCTAGATATTGAAGAAAGAGTAGCAACAAGGCAAACATTTTCTGTTTTCTGCTTAGAGTCCAGTCTTCTTGGTGTGTCAGGCAAGGATATAGACTGTGGAATCTTGCCTTGTCTTAATGGGTTGCTATACAGTGACATGTAGGTTCCAGCTGGAGGTGAATTTACCATGAAGCTAAAGAAACTTGGGCTTCAGGGACCCTTGCTTTCATAGCCCTTTCCAATATTCTAACATGGACCTTAAGAATGTGTATACAAGGTGTTTTCCACTTTGGTTTATTTATTTATTTTTTTTCAAATGTAAGATATTTTAACTGTAATCAGGTGGTTGGTTGTCAAATCTTTCTGTATTTTTATTATCTGGTCTAAGGGAAATTAAGTTTACTATTAACATTGTTATGTGTGCTAATATGGTGGTTATGAAAAATGTTCTTATTTATGAAAGTTGCATACTGAGTATTTATAGGCAAAGGAACACAAAGTATGGAATTTCCTCCAAAAGGAAGAAAGAGGGAATACAATGACAGAAAAACTAACACAAGCTGAAGCTGGGTGATAGATACACGAAGATTAATTGCACTGTTCTCTTTATTTTTGTGTATGTTTTTACATTTTCAAAATGAAGATTTGGAATGACAGAACCCAGTATAAATCTGTGTGTGATTTTTTGGTGTGTTTTTCACATAACTTGGTAAGTCATTTAATGCATAGTTTCCAGTTTTTTACTCATTTTTTCCCAGAAGTATTTAAATTATATCTTGGTTGTATTTTACCTATTCATTTTATTGCATTTTTAAGAGTAACACATTTAATTGATAGGTTGAACCTGTGACTCTGCTCAGAATTGTTGTCATATTGTCTTATCAGATTTATCACTGTGTCTTCTTACCTTGTAGTCTTAGAGTTCCTAAAGATTTCCTTTTGTCACAGCACTGATTTTATTTTCTTGTTTTACTACTTATTTTATTACTTGTTTCACTACATATTGTACCCACTGCAGATTGAAATTCTGTTCTTGAATTTGGAGTGCCTTGTACTGTTTTTTGTTTTTTTTTAAGATTTTATTTATTTGTAGAGAGAGGTGAAGGGAGGGGGAAACAGGGAAAGAAACATCATTGTGTGGTTGCCTCTCACATACCCCCTACTGGGGACCTGGCCTGCAACCCAGGTTTGTGCCCTGACTGGGAATTGAACCAGTGACCATTTGGTTTACAGGCTAGCACTCAATCCACTCAGCCACACCAGCCAGGGCAGGAGTGCCTTGTACTGTTAATTTTTATTAATTCAATGAATTCATTGTGCTTCTTAGCCTATACTTCTCTATTGATTCTCACCTTGTAGCTCTCTGTTCAGTCCTGTTTTATAAGGCGATATCTTCTTGTAATTTGTAAAATAAACCAGGCAAACAATTGACTTCTTTTTAGAAGCTGAGAGAGTTGTGTATGAAATAGTCCCTTTCCTTTTGCTGCAACATGTCTTCAGAGGCATTGGAAGTACATTGGTGCATTATGCATCTCCAAGATTAGACAATGTTCCCCCAAATATTTAACTTTCTTCCCCCTGAGTAGGTGGAGACCTCTAACAATCTCCTGCTATACTATTCCAGGGAATCTCAATTTGGAACATATTGGCTAAACATTTTAAAGTTATTCTTTTCTCCCCACAATCAGTAAGAAGACAGTAAATTCACACCTTGGATCTTGTATGTGTCGTCACCATTACTCAGTTCAATAAAATATTACTTAACATCTATAAAGCACCAAGCCCTGTGCTAGCTCCGGGAATACAAAGACTATACTTCTTCCAAGCCTGAGAGGACTCCATGGGATAATAAACACATAATGACGACAGAGGAAAGAGGGCATGTATAACTCTCACTAATGGCTTTGAACTAAAGGCTACAAAAAAAAAAAATCCATTAACTAGCTTTCTAGGAGTGGTGATTTTTTCTCCAAACATTCAATTACTAAGTGTTTTTTGGGGAAAAAAAGGCCAAGTATTCTCTTTATAAGGTAAGATTTTTGTTTTTATTTTTGGAAACTGGAGAAAAAATAAAACTAATCCTATTTTGCCAAATGTTTCAAAACCTTTTAATATGTATTAAAGTAAATGACTGTCTGAATTTAGAAAAAAATCGTGATTCTGTTTCAATACTAAACCTCTTTAGGATTTACTGAGAAGGTGTTTAATATTAGAACAACTGTTTTGGTTCATTAAATTTTTTAAGAGGTTCTAAACTTTAATCAGTGAGAACTCACTCAAGCTTCTAACTGCAAGGCAGATTCTCTTAAAGAAGTGTGACAACTTTAAGTTTCTAACCTCATCTTCATACAGTTTTTCTTGGGTGCTCCAGAAGTTTTACGTTTTCCTAACAAGATTATGTTTGTAAATATACGGCTATATCTATAGGATATAAGGACTAATAGAAATGAATTTTATAAGCTTAAATTTGGTTTATAATTAGGAATTTAGACATTATTTTAAAATGTTACCAAAAGCTAATAATTGTTCAGAGCTTTATGGTTTAGTGTTTTCTTCTGTTCTGTTTTGTTATCATGCTTATGTTAGTATCTCCAACAAAGAAATAATTATTAAATCTAACATTATGTTAACACTCTTAATATAATGAGACACATGGACAAGAAAATGTTGAATGGTCCTATACAAATGAACAAAGGAACTTAGGGGAAAGTGCACAAAAATACAAATTGTCAACACACATAAAAAACTGACAAACTGAACCTCCATAGTAACAACCACAAAGCAACTATAAAAAAACTATAATGGCTAGAGAAAACATCAAACTAGCCTATCATTTTAAAATAACAATCCTCTTTTTTGGTGAGAGTTAAACATGGATACTGGTACAGAGCCCTTCTAGAAAGGAGAAAGAGAAAACATACCTCAAAAACTTCGAAAATATTCAGTCTCTAATTTATACTTCTGGGAATTCCTCCACAGGAAAATGTACTCACAATGTTTCAGCATAAGGTGTTTGTGTGACCCTTATTATAGTTTGGTGATGTAAGTGCTCACATATTACAGAGAAGAAAGTCAAAACCCAGAGAGGTCGACTTGTACAAAATCACACAGCTAGTCAGTGACAGACCTGGAGCAGATCTTTTAGACCCAACTTCATGATCATTGCTCATGCTGGAAGGTATTTTGTTCAATAATTTTTTGGTGCCTATTCTGTGTTACATTCAGTGTTAGGGTCTGGATCTACAATAATGCTTAGTAAGCATTTGCTATGCACTAACTTCTTCATACGTGGATTATCTTATTTTATTCTCGGAATATGCCTTGGTGTCCTATTTTCTTCAGCAAGGAAGCTGAGTAATTCTCTAAATGTCAAATAGCTGGGTTAACAAACCAACCTGAGCAATTTTACTCCAGAGTTCTCTCTTCTTAACTAGCACATTGAATTCTCTCCCGAAGATAGACCGCCCACAGGTCCTGTCCTCAGAGTGCTCATAGTGTAGTTGTGGGAAGACAGACTTGTTATGGTTCAGAATATGTGACAAAAATACTGTGGGGACACAAAGGAGGAGTCTAACATAACTTGCTCTGGTCCTCAGGGTGCCGATGTGGTTGTAGTTAGGAGGGTCCTCAATACTATTGCCATTTTGTAAGAACACTGTATTTCTATTGCAACTTCAGAGAATCACATCCATTGTCTGAGAAGACTCCGGAACAAGATCTATATACTTTTACTTATTGACAGATTAAAAATTCTATATGTGATTTTATACTTCTTTATAAAACAAAGAAACATCATAAATATTCACAGAAAAATAGTGGAAAGAAATGCATTATAACGTTCCAAGTCTACCTCTACTCTCACCAACAAAAAAATTGTTTTCTTTTCTGTGTCTCTCCATAGTTGCTTTGCATTTATAATCAGACTGTTGCTGTACATAGTAGCTTATTTTTAACTTATGTAATGATATAAATGTAATATTAGGGTCAAACAATTTGCAACCTCTTGGGGGTTGTCACATAGTCCAGCAAGTATTTTATGTGGGTGCTTAGAGGCAAAGGGCAGAGATTTGCCATGTGTACTTTCAATGGTTTTTCCAAATTCCAGCCTAGATTCCAACCTCATGCTGCGGGTGAACATGGGTGCCCTCCTCTGGGTCTTCCTGAGAGGACTCAATCAAAGCTTATGAGTGCAGTGGCAGGACTGGCCACAGAAACAGCCCAGTGGCCTTGAAGGTTAAGTGTTGGTTGTCAAACCAAGTGAGAAAATATATAGACTTACGTTTGAAAACATGTATTTGTTGTATAAACACAAGATGCAGTTTCAAGGTATGAAAAAGAGTCTCATTAGTAGAAAAATCACCAAAGAAATGGTGCACTCTAGAGTGTTCCTGGCTTTGATCCCAGCCACGGTACGACCACTGTCAGCTGGTTCTTAGGAGATGCTCTCTAGAAGGTAAATTTGGGGTGGAGTGGTTTTCAGGCTCTAACACAAACAGCAGACATCAATGGCAGCTTCCTTGTACTAAGCTTTTAAGGGCACTAGTCTTTTGAGCCTCATAACAGGTTTTTGTTAGCATCACTACAAATGAGGGATCAGAGGCTTAGATAGAATAAGAGTCACAATCTTATGAATTATAAAGCCAGGAATTAAACTCAAGTAGCAACTGGGCTCTTACTCATTACTGGGTTATCTATTGCACTGAAGAAATAACATATTAAACATTGGGAATTTGATAAGCACTTCTTCCAGGTCCTCTGTTCCATTACCATCCACTTAGCCTGTAACGACTCCTCCAACACCCTGTGTAACATATTTTAATATGCTAATTAATGTTTTATAGTTATCATTTAACTATTATGAGATAATTTGGCAGAATTAAATACACCCAGTGGTCCTAGAAAATGAGAACTAAGATTCTCTGGTGTGGATGAAACAGATAAACTAGCAGGTAATACACCCCTTTAGTCCCTCTATTACACAGTGTTTCAAAAAGCTCCATGTGATTTTGCAGGTTTTTTTCAAACACGCCCCCAAAGGCAGCTGTTCACAAATTCTGCACCTCTCCATTATTCCACTTTCGACTCAGAAAATTTGATAATGCCCACTGTTTATTGTCCATTAATCTAAATATGCTTACTATAATTTTAGAGTAAATAATGCTGCAGTATCTCCAGAGTATCTCCTGTTCTAGGAGCAGGGTGAGTTGAAAAGAACAAAGTGCATATTCTAATTCTGACTATTCCCAGTAATTATTAATATGAATATGTAATTAATGCATAAGGTCAAGAGAAGAGTCTCTACTCTATTTGGTAGGTAGAGGATTTGTGGAACAAAATAGAGGTGGGGACATCTCCTAGAGGTCATAGGTAACTCTACTGGAGGTGTGCAAAACCAACTTTAAGAAACACCTGGCAGAAAGTTAAAAAGGGGAATTCAGAAAGAAAATGATGAGACAACACAGAAGGGTAGAAATAATAGAGAATTTATTGTTTTAAGATCAGGTTAAAGTTCCATCTCTGTCACATATAGGCTAAATTTCTTTGGAAAATTCAAGAACAGTTGGCATTCTGACTTAATCCCACACGGATATTTTGAAGGTTAAATGAGTTCACACAGGATGCCTGCACATGCTTGAACACAGTAGATATTAATATATAATAGCTTTCATATCTACTCTTAGGTTACTAATTTGGGCACAATGATATTTACTCTGCAGGATTCTCATGAGAATTAGATGGGTTTCTATGCAGATGGAGGTCACCACCCTGTACAAATCAAGCTCCTGGTTGCGGATCTGCTTGTTCCTTGTTCAGCCTTTGTGGAAGCATTAATTCATGTATAAAACCTGGCGCAGAAGTTACACATCCCCACAAGGTATTCTACCTGTCCACCCTAAAGTGCTTTTCATATTTTTTTTGCAATGACCAAGTTTTATTTTGCTAATTTGACTCAGATAATAACAAATGTTACTTTCAGGGGGGAAAAAAATCATAGTTCTAGGAAAATTTGGCCACAAGGGGGAAGTAGAAGAACTTGCTCAGGAAATCCAGCAGTGTTTCTCTTTGTTTAATTTCTCCCCTTCACTCCCTCAGTTCTATTTAGGATCTTGTACTTGTCTTGTAGTCTTCCTGATTCTAAAAATACCCTCGTGGGCTCTATACTTGGAAAGTTTATCAAAGTCAACCACCTCTTGCTGTCAAAGTGATGTCTGCAGGATGAGGTAAGCGGTGCCTTGCTGATGATGCTGCCTTTGATTCCAGGTCTGTCCTTATGGATTGCAAAGCAATAATAGCTCACTGCAGCACTGTCCTGGGGTGGTTAATCACTGAGAGGGAGTGATCTGTGATCACAGGAAGATGGCTATGTAAGACCCGGCACAACACCTACATAGGAAGGGGCTCTTCTCTGGTTCTGCTCTCTCAGGGAACTGTTCATTTAGATTGCCTGCTCATAGTTTATGAGTTCTCTGGAATTTCCCTGTTTGGTTACTCTTTCTTTCCTGTAACTATGGCCTCTTAAAAATACATTCTCTTTGTCTGCACTGGATTAAAATTCACGCTTTAGTTTACACAGATTTCATTTTTTTCAAGGGTACTTATTTTGTGATAAGGATGTTTTGTGGGCTATTATATCATACATTGTTTTAGGCCCAACTTACAGCACCAAATAAAGCAAGGGCTCTGCTCCTAAGGAACCTGCAGTGGAATACATTGTTCTGCTAATGTTTTATTCGTATGGATATATTTATATTCTAAAAGCTTTTGATTCTCGTTTCCTACCAAGTTAAGTCCACACCACACTGAATGTAAGGCCACATGGATTAGGGTCCTTGTAGGAAGGTGGTACCCTCCCCCCCAAAAGATATTTCAAATATATGTGTGGAAAAGTGTAAAAGGAAACTTACAAGTGATGGTAAAGCATTGGCCTGTATCCCGGAACCGGGTGAGAGCTGCAGTAACAGGAGAGGGTTACCTCACAGGAGATGAGACCTTGGCAGTTCAATGGCTGCGATTCAGCTTACAAAAGTAGGAAGCCAAGGAAAAAATGTCTTAATTTACTAGTCACTCCTGCCTCATAATCTCCATCTGGTGCATCCACTGGCAGAACCCAATGGGAAGCCAGAAGGTAAAGGAATCTGGTATATGTGGTCCCCAAAGTTCAGCCTCATGGAGCCCAGAGCAGTGTAGATTAGGGTGGACAGTGCATCAGAAAAGGAACAAACAGAATATTCAGCACAGAGACCACTCTAAATTTACTCCAACTTAACTTGTCATTTATTATAGTTCTGTCCCTCTCTTTCTATTTTTTTTAAAGATTTTATTTATTTATTTTTACCGAGAGGGGAAAGGAGGGAGAAAGAGAAGGAGAGAAATATCAATGTGTGGTTGCCTCTCATGCGCCCCCTACTGGGGACCTGGCGTGCAACCCAGGTATGTGTCCTAGACTGGGAATCGAACTGGCGACTCTTTGGTTTGCCAGCTGGCGCTCAGTCCACTGAGCCACAGTAGCCAGGGCTAAACTTCTATTTCTATTCCTATTTGCCACTATTCTAATTCTTGTAAATGTAGATAACCCTGGAATTAAATTCTCTTTAACAGTAAGAATTGAACAGTGAATTAATAAACATGTTTGGAGTATATGCTATGTGCCAGATACATTTCTAATACTATAAATGATTTCTGCCTTTTAGGAGTTTACATTTTAGCGAGTGATGTCATTACGAGGGGGGGACAGTATAGTGCATGAGAAGGAAAGGAAACATGGAGTTACTAATCCATAGTTAGGGAAGTTCAGAAAGGTTTTCCTAATATAATAATGGCTAAGCTTATCTGTGGAAGATGATACAAGAAAAAAGAAAATGATGTAAGGATGTTCCAGACAGAAATGAAAGTAAGAAGAAGGAGCTGAAAATAGGGTACGGTCTTGCTGAGGAACTGCAGACAGCTCATCCTGGCAGTGCGGAGGTGAAGGGACAGGGGTGAAGGGGAGGCAGGGGAGGTGGGCAGAGCACAGTGCAAAGGCCCTGGACGCCATGTTGGGGATTAAGGGCTTTGGTGTAATTGGGAGGCACTGAACATGCTCTGTTTCCTGCAAAAATCCTGTCACAAAATGTTTGAGAGTGTTTCCTCAGAAAGGAGGCTATTGGGGGGAAAACCCAAATTTCTCCATTATGCCCATGATCCCAAAGTTCGTTGATCTCTGGTTGCTCCCTGGGTGGTTCCATTAACAGTCCACTGGCACTAACACAACTAGGATTAAAGGCTGTCCAAATGCTGCCTCTGTGCTCTTTGCTATTGCCAGTGAGTCACCTCTAACTTGCTGTTACTGAACTTTAATCCTCGTGACAAGAAAGCCTCCTCAGTGTGTACCGCTGCCTAGTCTAGGTAGGCATGTGGAAATGAAATCTGCACCCCCAGCCCCCTGCCCCACTTCCCTGCCCCACAGCTGGAACCAGACTGTCTACCTTTCAGTTCAGGCTCTGACATAAATGGAATTTTTTGGCATTGGCATTCCTTCTAATTTCTCTGAAGCTCACTTTCCTCATCTGTGAAATCTTGAGAATTCCAACTTTTGTATTGAAAATTCACTACAGGTTCTTTAAGAATGAAGTGAGATAATTAAAAAAAAAGGTTTTTATAAGTTATAAACCCACTGCTGCCTCTGCTGCCTGAGGCTCCCATGGTCTGGCTTTAGAGGCAGGTGCCTCTGGTCCTTAGTACAAGGCGAGACAGAATCCTTCTAGGCTGAGGTCCAGAGTGTGGGAGGGTCATGGCAGGGAAGCAAGTAAGGCAACTGAAGGCACCGACTGAGTGGTGGGGCAAGGAGCGGGGAGTGGAGACGGGAGCTAACCTAGCTGTTGTGTCATACCGTGATTCGACCCCCTTGACAAACACTGTGACTCAGTGTTTTTTAATATTTTAACAGACAAAACTGTCCTTGGGGAGCTAGAAGCCAGGATAGTCTCTGGTTTCCAGGTTGTGGGAGAATAGCACCTTATAGTTTGTTTCCCTAATGGATATCAGACCAGTATCTTGAAGCCCAAGCTTCTGTGTCTGCAAAGGGAAGCTGAGAAAGGTCACATCCTCTTCTGAGACTCTCAGGGGGTCTGAGCACAAGTGTGCCACAGGGATGCTTGCTTTCCTCTTTGGTGCCTGGGCTGAGAGGGCAGACAGCTAAGTTCAGTGCCAGGGTTCCATCCTGGAGCAACGTGCAACTCAGACCCCAGACGGATCCTGACCATGCTACCTTGGTCCATTGGGATGACAGTCAGGGATGCCAGCATCTCAGAAGAATGTCTGATTACTTTTTCCAGTGAGAAGTAAGAGAATTAATATAAGCAGTAACGGGCTGGGGTTAAGGCTGGAGGAGGGTCTGATGAAGGCAGATAAATGGATATGCTGAGAAGGAGAGAACTGGCACCCGAACAGTCCAGAGGATCGGGGAAGCCACAGAGACACAGGCAGGTCAAGCAAGCACGCAGGCAAGAGGTCTGGGTGAAAGTCAGAACTAAATGCTGTTTCCTTCCCACATAGCCTGTAGAAGCTCTCTGGAAACCGATGGCCACAAGACTAGTTCTTCTCCCATGACTAAAGACAAAATCCATGATTGAATCTTGGTCCTGTATGGGTGAGCAAGTAACTTAACTTCTTTAACACTCATTTTACTGACCAGTAAATATTATACTAGTTCTAACTTAACTGCCCCAAAAGGTTTTATGAAGTTCAATATATATGTGTATATATATGTGTATATATACATACATTATAGATATATGGCACTTATTTGTGGGATCTCTCTATATATGCATCAAATATATGCTGGCAAATTTTAATTTTTAGAGATGATTTATTAACTGAAAAGTGCTATAAAATTATAATGTAAAGCTTATTTTGGACTTTTTGTCTCATTAAAAACATTGCATATTTGGTCATAATGGTTACTTGTATCACAAAAATTTCAGATACGGTAGCCCAAATTTTCACTCTTCGTTTTGTGGTTTTCTTATTGCACAGATGTGGCCTGCTTGTGATGCATCCTGTAAGCATTCAATTTTCCGTCACCAGGTTGAAATCCAAATAGCCGGGGAAAGAGACAGTAGAGCTCAGGTCCACGTGAATCACAGTGATTTTCATAAATTCTGGTGGTGTAGGAAAACACAGTTTTCATTTCTGCTTAATTCTGACAGTCTTGCTTTATCTGCTGGCACATAAACTTGAAATTGTATTCTGCAGATATTCTCTGCAGGCATGATTTTGCTCATTCATTCTTTATTCATTTCATAGATATTTACTGGCTTTGCCTCTTAGGAGATAGGCACTGAGCTGGCTGCTGGTGAGGCCAGAACAGACCAGCCGGTTTCTGACACGAGGAGCCTGTGTTCTAGTGGAGGGGATACTGACGAGGAAGCAGAAGCTTGGATGTAGACCGGTATGAGACATGGGAGCTCAGGGCAGTCTGGGAGCACGAGCTCGCACACTTTAAATATGTGCTTTTGACAGCAGGTCCTGGAAATGTGACTCCATTGGCAAAGTCTTTAAGAACTGCATAGTCTGCTCAACAAAAAAAAATGATTTACATGTATAAGTTACTATATATATTGAGATATATAGTAAAAAAAATTAGAAGTCAGGATAAAGTGGACAATTTGTTTCAGGCTTTCTGCTACCAACATAAATATTTTTCTTGAGTTGTAACTTTGGGCTTTGTTTGTTTATTGTATTTCTCTGAAACCTCTTTCCTCCTGCCAGGAATATCTGCAGGTTTTCCTTATGTGAGTCATTTAGTCATAACCATCACATTTTATTTTTTCAGGGTAATTCCATCAAAGACAAAATTGTTAACCCCTAGGACAAAATGGTATCCTTGCTATTCCTTGTAAAGTGCTTTAAAATAATTAATTTGTAGGTCAAAGAACTTTCTCATATATGTCATTAACTCAGAAATACTTGAGACATTTGCTTTATTAATTTCTCCTGTTTCATTTATTTATTCATCAAAACTTATTGGCATGGCTACTCTGTGTGA
>VMDR010020611.1:0-17435 GCA_007922815.1 Macrotus californicus | reverse complement strand
TATGAAATGTTAAAGGGACTTATCTAAGAAAAAGAAGATAAAAAATATAAACAGTAAAATGACAACAAACTCACAGCTATTAACAACTGAACCTAAAACAGAAACAAAAACAAACTAAGCAAACAACTAGAACAGGAACAGAAACACAGAAATGGAGATCACACAGAGGGTTATCATCAGTGGGGTGGGTAGGGAGAGAGGGGGAAAAGGTACAGGGAGTAAGAAGCATAAATAGTAGCTAGAAGATAGACAGGGGGAGGTTAAGAATAGTATAGGAAATGTAGAAGCCCAAGAACTCATAGATATGACGCATGGACATGAACTAAAGAGGGGGAGGGGTGTGCAGGGCAGGGGGGGGAGGATTTGGGACAACTGTAATAGCATAATCAATAAAATATATTTTAGAAAAAACAGCCATTTCCTATCATATGCATCTTGATAAGCAGGCAGAGGTGTCTGACTATAGAAAAAGAGCAGAAAGAATCAAATACCCAGAAGGAAGAAGATATAAGAGATTACCTTAGTGTCCCCACAGAGACAGGGGAGCAACTTCAGGTTCTGACTTATTTGGTCTAGTGCCACCAGGATGTTCTTCTTACAATGAGTCCTTTAACTTGGGATGGATTGAGTGAGCCAAGGGGCACCTTAAATGAGCCAAAGCTCTCAGCGCTGTAGGGGGTGGGAGGGGAGCAGGGCTGGTCCTGTGAACAGGTGTGTAGGGCCAAGAGATTGGGCACTGATCTGTCAACCTTGCAATTTTGTTCCATTCATCTCAACAAACATTCCTAGAGGGCCTCCCACATGGGCCTTCTGGCATTCTCTCACCCCTGCCCTGGGCACAGAGGCTCTCTTCACTGCCCAGCACAGAGGGCAGTGTGTGACCGAGGACCATTTTTTAAAAATCCTTGTTATAGATATGGCCTTTATGACCTTGGCCTCATTCATTGCAGTTTCCAACTCCTGCCACTTTTATTTTCCCTAAAAAGGTCTGGAAATGTTACCTGGTAGAAGCTTCCTGAGCAATGAATCAGCACACTGTAATCAGTTCCTCTGTGAATTCCAAGAAGCTGTTCTTTCGATCACTCTGCTGATATTCCATATGATTCTGCCTTAGGAGGGCTTGGAAGCTGCGTTTTAATCTTGAATGGTTTTCTTTTCATATGCATATACACATATGTATATACATACATCATATGTATATCATATACATGTATATACATACATATCAGTCTTAATCTCACAGTTATAAACTCTTTGAGAGCAAAGACTATATGCTGTTCTTTTTTTCAAGCCTTAATATATAATCACTTTGATGAAAGAATAAGTCCTTCATAAACAAATGACAACAGAGCTCATCAACTTGTCAGAACACAGAGATGAAGGCATCTCTAGACTCCGCTGGCCCATTCTTTTGCTCCGAGTCCCTCCTGTTCCACAGCCCAGAGCAGAACTGAACCTTAAGGCCAGTTTCTCAGCACAGGAAGAGAGACCTTAGGGATCAAAAAGACCAATCCATATTTCAGAAAAGGAAATGAAGTCGCCAGAAATTTTACCCTCTCCACATCGTCTGGCTAGTGAGTGGCATTTCCCTTTCTACTGGCTCCTATAACCTTTATCATATGGGTGTCTCCCTTCTGCTTTATAATGAAGAGGTGGAAGCTAGTCTGATGATTACCTTCCTCTACTTCTTTTTAGAAGCTGTGGGGAGCCTGGATTCTGATATGTTTCCTTCCCCTGCATTCAGATGTTAATGAGCCTGGCCCACTTCATCTTGGCCTCACTCCTGGTCACAGAGTCCAGTCAGGCACTGACCTGAAATAACTGGCACAGGACTTCTCAAGACTTTTCGGATTTAAACCCCTTTTCTCCACATCTCGCCTCATCATGCCCTCTAAGAAAACAGCTCCAGGATTCATAATACAAGGTGAGCTTGCTCACTGTAGCTTCCAGTCTTACCTCATAAGAGTGTTCTGGCTCCCTAACAACCATTCACATGCCACACCTGAAAACTCTGTTCCTTGGGGAGGGATTCACAGACCTAGTGGCTCTACCCAAGTCCAACTTCAGACAAGGCATATTATGCAAAATAGGTACACGATAGACAGTTTGGTAGGAGTTCAGTTACCTCAGTTCATGGAAACTCTTGCCAGCATCTACGCAGAGGAAGTAATGTGTTAATTAATGGGAAATTTGTGTCACATTTCATATCAAAGCCTCTCTCAGGAAACAGGACTCTGAAGACAGTCACAGTATAAGGCACCTTGGGGGTGTTTGTGAAGGAAGAGGTGGTCTTGCCTTTGCTCTAGAGAATCACGCAATCTCTCTGTCTCTCCTCCCCACACTATGAGACACTTTCCTCTTCATTGTCTCCCTCAGCATCGGAAATGAGTCCTTGTCAGAGTATTCAGCACCAGCAGAACCCACCTCTGCAGTGACGCATAGGCAACAGTCAAAATTCCTTTGGCTGCAAACACAGGCTCTAAGTACACTGATCAGAGACTTGGGCTTCCCGCCTCCCCCTGCCCACCCCCAAAAGGGTGTTTCTCCTCTATTAGCTTCCCCTACACTAGCCCACACAGAGCTGTGGCTTCTCTGTGAACAGCCAACCAGATCCCTGGCCCTGATCACAATGAATGTCAAGTCCTGCTTCACATGTCTGTCTCTCCCACAGAACTGAGCAGTTCCTTTAGGACGCCTGGCCATATTCATTGGCCTATATTGTGGGCTGATTAAACATGTTGAATAAATGAATGGAAGAATTAGTGACTGAACTCTCAGATAGGCTCTGATAAACTCAGATTAAAGTGAAAATTATCACTGGGGCCAAGTGATACTACTTCAGAATATATTTGCATTCTAAAAGCCTTTCCCCCACCTAGTGAAAGGGATGAGAATTTTAAGCACCTGGTAGTGGGAGGGAGAGGAGTTTGGGGAAAATCCAGTGGCACATCAAGGGCAAAAGAACAAGAGGAGCCCTCAACACATTATTTATAGAGAATATAAAAGCAATAACAAATCTGACCAAAATCAGTTTAGTTTTATCACTTTTATTATAAAATTGCATCAGCAATGTAAATGCCATTGATAAAAACCCCTCCCCCCCAAAAAAAACTTTAATTGGTCTAAGTTTTAAGCAATTGCTGTAGTTTATGGTTGATATTAATAATGTGTGTCAAATGATCATATTTTTATAACTTATCATGAGCCAGGACTGGAGCTAGAAGTCAAAACAGCAGCCTCTCTTAGCATGGTCCTCCCTTACTCCAAGCCTGGCTTGTAAGGCAGTGGTTCCATGTAGGAGCACCTAAGAACACTTCAGCCTACTCTCCCACCCTCCCCCCATCTACCAAGTGCTCAACTCCTAAAGTGGGGGGTCCCACTCACAGTAAAAGGGTGCCATTGTTCCCACTTCCAGCTCCAGAGGCCTGGCTCAGAGATTTTGTCTGGGGGTACAAACAGGTCATTAAACAGTGACCACAAGAACTTTTCCTTCAAGGGAACCTGAATGTAGTTGGATTTTTCTATAGAGCAATTTATGTCTCTAGGATAGTGTAAAGAACAATAGAGTAATCAATCAGCTAGCAATAGTAGAGCCTAACAGCTGAGACTGGTCAGGGAAAAAGAAGACTAAAGCCCTACTCAACCATCCCAGGGTGACCCAAAGCTGTGCTTCCCTGAGGAGCAACATCAGAAGCTTAACACTGTGTATATATTTTGTGGGATGGGGAAGTGGGGAGGTAGAGGTAAGAAGGAGGGGAGTGAAACTTCTAAAATAATCCAAACAGTCACTAAAAAACTAAACAAGCAAATAATAACATACCTTGGGGTGGGAGAGAGGGGAAGGATGTCCAGTTTCCAACAAAAAATTAAAAGATATGCAAAAAAATATGAAAGTGTGACCTATATGCTGGACAGACAATGCAAAGAGCCTGTGAGAGCAAACAGATGGTAGAATTGACAGAAAAAGACTTCAAAGTAGCCATAATAAATCTGTTCAAAGAATGAAAATCAGCCATAATTAAAGAAGTTAAGAAAGGTATGATGATAATGTCATCAAATAAAGAATACCAATAGAGACATCAAATAAATTAATATATGAATAAATGAATGAATGAATATAGACTTTTTGCAACAGGTCCACCTCTAATGTTTGCAGAGATCAAGGTAAAAGTAAAAATGGAGACCTGTCTACCATATGACTAAATATTTTAAAATTTTAAATCAGGTTCTCTGACATCAACCACCGAAGAGTCATGCTGGAAGAAACAACAATCTCTCCTTCTCTTCTCTGTCATCCTCTTGGCAGCCAGAGAAAACAACCATGCCTGAGTGTACCTCCATTCATGTTGGCCAGGCTGGTGTCCAGGTTGGCAATGCCTGCTGGGAGCTCTATGGCCTAGAACACAGCATCCAGCCTGATGAAGAGACACCAAGTGACAAGACCATTGAGGAGGTGATGACTCCTTCATACCTTCTTCAGTGAGACAGGCACCAGCAAGCCTGTGAGCAGAATGGGGTTTGTAGACCTGGGACCCACTGTCATTGATGAAGTTCACACTGGTCTTCCACCCTGATCATCTCACCACAGGCAAGGAAGATTCTGCCAATAACTAAACCCATGGACACTACGACATTGGCAAGGAGATCATTGACCTCATCTAGGAGTGAATTCAGAAATCAGCCAATCAGCACACAAGTCTTCAGGGCTTCTTGTTTTCCACACTCTGGTTGGGGAACTGGTTCTGGGTTCACCTTCCTGCTGATGGCACATCAGTCACTTATGGCAAGAACTCCATGCTCGAGTTCTCCATTTACTCAAACCCTTTCCACAGCCGTAGTTGAGCCCTACAATGCCACCCCCATCACCCTGGAGAACTCTGATTGTGCCTGCATGGTTGTCAAGGAGGCCAGCTACGAGATCTGTCACAGAAACCTCAAAACTGAACACCCAACCTACACTAACCTTAACCACCTTATTAGCCAGATTATGTCCTCCATCACTGCTTCCCTCAGGTTTTATGGAGCTCTGAATGTTGAACTGACTAAATTCCAGACCAATGTGGTGTCCTGTTCCTGCATCCACTTCCCTGAGCACATATGACCCTGTCATCTCTGTTGAGAAAGCCTACCATGAGCAGCTTACTGTAGCAGAGATCACCAATGTATGCTTTGAGCCAGCCAACAAGGTTGGGAAATGTGACCTCTGCCATAGTATATATACACGGTTTGCTGCCTGTTGTACTGTGGTGATGTGGTTCCCAAAGATACCAGTGTTGCCACTGCCACTATCAAGACCAAGTATATCATCCAGTTTGTGGACTGGCACCCCGCTGGCTTCAAAATTAGTATTAATTACCAACCTTGCACTGTGGTACCTTGTGGAGACCTGGCCAAAGCACAGTGAGCTGTGTGCATGCTGAGCAACACAGCTACTGCTGAAGCCTGGGCTCATCTGGACCACAAGTTTGACCAAGTATGCCTTTGTCCACTTGTATGTGGGCGAGGGCATGGAGGAAGGAGAGTTTTCTGAGGCCTGCAAGGACACGGCTGTCCTTGACAAAGGATTATGAAGAGGTTGGTGTGGATTCTGTTGAAGGTGAGGGTGAGGAAGGAGAGGAATACTAAAGGTAAAGTGTCACAAAGGTCCTGCTTTTACAAGGAAACTTATTCTGTTTTAAACATTGTGGTCTGATCAACTAATTTGTAGTGTCTACTCATATACAGTTACTGGCCTGTGCTTTAAGACACAACCCTTTGTTACAGACCCAACTGACCCATTTCTCTGATGGGTTAACAAACTGTTTAAATATGTTTTATCCTAACTTTTTGAAAAATGTACCTGATAATGACTTAGACACTTGAGGTGTAATTGTGAACAACACAGCTCACCAAACCCCAGTTCTATCTCCCAACCCTCCCCCAAGAGCTGCCTTTGGCTACTGGAGGCACATCAGTCCTCAGACCCAGGCAAGAGACTTGTGCAAGCCCTGGAGGTGGGCTTAGGGCCATGAGAGGAGGGATCTCTGGGTTTCAGGCACCTAAGAGCACTCTGCAGTGAGAATATCAGTTCTCAAGCTTGAGCAGGCCTCCAAATCATCAAGAGGACTGTTAAAACACTGGTCACACCCTCAAAGTTTTTGACTCAGTAGCTCTGAGTTAGGGTGCAAGAATTTGCATTTCTAACAAATTCCTAGGTGCTGTGATACAGATGTTTTAGAAACCACATTCTGAGAATGACTAATCTAGGAAGGACCACAGGCTCTGAATGGGCACACCTTCATTGCCTTTGGGGAGGGCCTCCGCTGGGGGAGAGCTGGAGCAGGGTCTTCTTCAGCACAGGACCCTCTTGTCCCGGGCCACTTGGGAGCAGCAGAATGTATACCAGGTGGCTTGGGAGAGTACAGAAGATAATGCATAAGGGGACACCAGCACCTCTGAATGCAGCATTCTTCAATCATTTGATCAGGACACATACCCCTAGCAACAGACTAGCCACTTTACTCCAAGTCCAAGTGCCAGGGGGCACAAGGATGCTCTCATTCCTTCTATCAACAGTCATGGGACAGCACAGCAGCAGGGTCAGCTGAGGTTCCATGGAGAACAGGGGTTACTTTGTTCAGTCTGAAAAATGCTAGCTAAAGTCATTTGAGCACAGAAACTTTTTCTGGCGTATCATCTATTAACATCACGTGCAAGTATTTTGGGAAGCACAATCATGCCCTGTTTTAACAGGAAGTTCAACAACCTCACTCATCATACTATGAAAAAGGTAACCAAGTGATCAAGTAGAAGATTTTCTTTCAAGAGTTGTCAAAGGACTAAGTTGTGAAAGGCAGAAGAGAAGACTAGAAACAAGACGGCATGGTTAAGTCAGTGTCCATTGTCTTCACCTAAAGAGGCAGAGGAGTGGTTCTGCAGGCACTCAAATAAACTCCCGCCTGGCGAATTGCATTTTGTCCAACAAACTGATTTTATGATATACAGCTACAGTCTTACTTTACGTTGGACACACCAGAGCTGGAGTAAGCTACTTAAAAAAATAAAATAAAATACAAGTCCGGCCCTGGCTGTGTGGCTTGGTTGGTTGAGTGTCATCCCATATACTGAAGGGTTGCGGGTTCACCCCGGTCAAGGCACATACCTGGGTTGTAGTTTCGATCCGGTCAAGGCTTACATGAAAGGCAGCCAGTCGATGTTTCTCTCTCACATTGATGTTTCTCTCCCCGCCTGCCTCACTCTCTCTCTTCCTCTCTTTCTCTCTCTCTCTTCCTTCCTCCCTCCTTCCCTTCCTCTTTCTCTATAATCAATGAGCATGGCCTTGGGTGAGGATTTAAAAAAAGTTCAGGCCTTCTTTCAGCAGGATGGCCATGACTAAGGTCTGAGAACACTGAGCCATGAACAAGCTGCAAATAAGCTAGTCAGCATCAGTGGGTCCCTACTTCACCCACAACAGACTTTCGCATCTGGAACTACTTTTCCTTCCATGTTCGTCGGGAGCACACCATCAGCCTTCTTATTTTTCAGAGCAAGAGCCAGCACGCTGAGGAAGTAACTTTCTCAAGGCCACAAAGTATGTCCCCCCGACCCTGGCCCCCGGCCGCTGGTTGACTCTCTCTCCCAGGCATCTGAGGAAGCAGTGTGGAGGTGGTGTGTGCTGGAGATGAAGGGTTAATGTTCAATTTAGCCTCTTGAAATAACCCCCCTGCATTCACTCAAGGACATCCTTTAAATTCCTTTCCTCCAGCACTTTGTTTGCAAGCCCACAAATAGCTCCTCTTCAAACACATACTGAAAGCCCAACCTAATAAAAGAGGCAAAAAATTGCTTCTGAGGCGAAGGGCGTATTATATTTGCACAGGTTAGAGCTATAATGTAGCTCTGATCTCAGTTTTAGTACAAGGCAAAGAATTCGAGTACAGCAGTCCCATTCTTGAGACTCCCGTGAAATGGGGACATTTTACTTCCCCCAGTGCCACTGCACATTAAGTACTAGAAGGCTGCCTGTTCTCCAGCAAGCACAGATTGAGATGCTCGGAAGCCCTGGTTGTAACAGTGATAGAACATTTGGGGACACGTAAGCTAAAAATTAGAGCAAGAAAATGTCTCCTGCTTTGTTGTTGGAATTCACCTTAGATCACTAGCAAACAGTGATGGTGGTGGATGACAGAGGTAAGGAATCTTTTTTGGGGTTGCTCTCTAAAAAGAGGCTAAATGCTGTTTTTCCATGCCGACATAATACTGGAAGAGATGCTTACAAGTCATCTGATTCAATTCTCTAATTTTACAAATAAGAAAATCTAGACTGGAGCATTTGAACAGCTTGCCTTAGGTAGGTAGGTGTTAGATAGGTAGAAGGTAGGCAGGTAGGTGGGAGGAAGGGAGGGAGGGAGGTGGTAGGTAGGTAGGAAGTAGGGAAGTAGCTAGGTAGGAGGTAGAGAGGTAAGAGATAGGGAGGTAGGTAGCTGGTAAGAAGCAGGTAGGATGTAGATAGGTAGGTGGGTACTCTGCCAGAAACCAGGTCTCCTCATCTGGCTACAGACTTCTTTATATGCACATAACAAGATCAATCAAGCATTTAGACAATTCTTGTATGAAAGTTTCTCAATTAATTATTTTCTTTTTTAAAGATTTATTTAAATTTATTTTTAGACAGAGGGGAAGGAGACAGGAGGAGAAACAGCAATGTGTGGTTGCCTCTTGCATGCCCCCCACTGGGGACCCGACCTGCAACCCAGGCATGTGCCCTGACTGGGAATCGAACCAGCAACCCTTCGATTCGTAGGCCGTCACTCAATCCACTCAGCCACACAAGCCAGGGCTCAATTCACTCTTAAAATCGCAACTTGGCTATCTGAGGTGATTGGTTAATCTGTAAAAAAGAATATCATAAAGACTTCAGAGTCCCTAATCAGTGACTAGCCAGTAACTCTTGTGATATTCTCTTCGGTTTTTCTTCAATGTTCCTAAAATTTTACATGTACAAAAGAGCAAAATAAAGTGATTTTATGACTTTTCCAGTAGTTTGTATGAGTTTCTCAGGTTTCCAGCTGCTTTATTCTGGTCTTTGTTCATATTAGCAACACCTCCTGCCTGTGACACATTATGAAGTGAATGTGGACATAACAAGTTGCTAACACTGGTGGATTACTGAATTAATTAAAAGAAAAAGAGGCTGGGACATTGTCCTGAAGGAAAAAATATATTCCCTGATGTCTTGTCTTGTGGCAGCAGTAGACACAGATGGCCTGTTAGAGACAAAAACTTCTCTCCATTGGGAAGAGTCTCCTTCAGAAACACAGCTCCCATTATTTCAGGAGGGCATTTAAGGACACTGATTCTTGGCTGGGAGACCTTGCCTGGCAGACTGAGACGGCTTGCCTCGTGCGGACATCCACTAGAGGGAGTCAGGTTCCTTCTGTGTTTAGCTACAGAGAGAAACGTCCTAAAGCCGCAGTCCTCTGAAACACAAACAGAACGAAGACGATATGGAAGCCCCGAGAGGATGTAGGTGTCACTTCCGCCTCCAACACGTCTTTCTTTGGAGAACACTTAATGCGTGCATTTAGCTCTTCCTTCCACATACAGTTCTGAGGGACTATATGACCTGTGTCCCAGGAAGAGAGCTGGAACCCTGGACATCACTGCACACAGGGCCAGCCTTAAACCCATTTTGGAGAGATGTGTGGGAAGTAGAAGCTAGGATCTTGACTTACGAGTGGAAAATGGTGAATTTTCACCTCGTGTTCATCTGATCTCAGTGATAATCTAAGCATATGGAACAGCTCAATAGCAGTTGCTTCATCTCTTTCTGACTTTGGCCACACCCAAAAGTAGTTAACTTTTTTAGCAAGCAAATCAAGCAAGAGCCTCTTTTTCCTTAAAAATTATAATTCCTTCCTCTCACCAATTTCTGCAATTTAGTGTTAAAGAGACATTTCTTGGGGTCTTCAAGTTTCCCTGTTAAATCCCCACAGCTATGTGGGGAAAAGGTATGTTGTAGTATTATTTATGATATCAGATAAAAAAGAGACTGTATGTGCCATACCAAGGGAACAGTAGAAAAATCGTGATGAAGCCACAGGATGTCATATGATCACTCCTTTAAAATCATGCTTTAATAATAATTTTAGTGACATGAGAAATTATTGCAAATTTCTGTTAAGTAAAATATAGCACATTGTAGATATGATATGCAAAATGATCTCAATCTTTTTAATTTTAAAGAAAGGCACCAAAATGCTAAGACCTGTTTCTCTGAAAGTCACAAATGGACATATATTTTCTGTCTTATTTTTTGTATTTTCAAAAAAGCCTGTTTATATGAATACTTACTAACTTTATAATCACAAGGAATTTATTTTATGTGCCATTATTCTGAAGAATAGTGATAGCTTACTTTTTTTAACTGTCAAAAGGGAGATTTAAACAGCTAATGGAGAACAAGGGATGGTTGATAGGAGACTGCAAGGGCAGGCATGGGCCCCTGGGATGGGAGGAAGGGGGGGCAGTGAATGGACAAAAAGGGAGATTGAGCAACAGGTGGTATTAGGATACTAAGGACTCATTTCACCTGCCTCCCTGGTAAGAGGGCAGCTCTGGGCCCAGCCAGCGACTGTTCTTCAGCACCAGAAAAAAAAAAAAGAATGACAACATTATCGAAGGCATTGCCTAATAAAAACAAGCCGTTTCAGTGTGAAACAAATTAATATATGGACTTTGACATCTTTGCTGATAGGTTTGTGAAGCAAAGAAAACAGAAAAAATCAGTTACCATTTAAAGTTTTATTCTGCTTAGCTCAATTCACATTGATTATGAATAGTCCAAATAATGCTTAATAAGCTCTAAATGGTTCTATTTCATAGAATTTATTTGGTTATTTGCAAATGTCTCCTAATGGTTGTGTGTTATACATAGAAAGACATTTTCATTATATGCCATGAAGTGAGTATACTTGAAATGGAAGAAAAGGAACATTACTTGGTAAAGTGGTATTAGCAAGAAATTAGCACCTGGACGAGTATTTCAAACACATGTTATTATTTGAAAGAAAGCTTAGAGATGTCTCTTCTAGGTGCTCTGAGTCCTTCTTTGACCTAATTTCTTTCCAAGACTTTGGCTAGGCTATGGGCAATCCAGAGAGGTCGTGTCTAGGAGAATGGTCTGGGGAAAAAGGCAAGAAACCTAGCTAAAATGGCTGACTCGGAATATCTGGAAACGTGTATGATACTCAAGATACTGCTATGGAGCCAAGGAGTCTAAATAACAATTGTACTGGTTACTTTAGCAGTCGTGAGTATCTCTTCTGGCTGTACGGCACCAGAAAATGTTGTCAGGGTCTGAAATAAGGTGGATGGGAAAGGCAAGATTATGAAAATTTGGGGAAAAATTAAACATTTATCAATGGACAGATCTGTGAAGCTAAAGAGATTAAGTGATCAAAGACCATAAGTAATGAGTAAAAAACACACAGGAAGTTGTAGAAGACAAAGAGTTCTGTCATAAATGTCAGAGGCCTAACAGCTTAGCACGAATTGGATGCCACCCAAGGACGCATCCTGAAGTCATTCTCCCTGTTCTCACATTGCCTTCAAGCCACGCACGGCCCACACTGTGGGGCAAATGGAAACCATAAACTGTGGGGGGAATGGAAACCATAAAATTGATCATTTGGGCCAGGTAGAATAATCTCTAGACTTTGAACTTGTACATGTTCCTATGTTGCTCTCCAACTTTCTTATCTCTTTGTGGTGGATCTTGTTTATCTGCCTATACTTGAAACTGTAAATCATTAACTGCTAGAAACTAAATGTTTAATCCTTTTGGCAGTTTCCCCAAACAGATACTTTCCCTCCACAGCCAATATTCTGCTGTTTTTTCAGAGAAACTTTTTCTTTCAAAGTGTAGGACTGGTCCCTTTGGAAAGTGTATTTCTAGTTTATTTATAAATTCTTTAGCTCAAAGAAGAGCCATGCTTCACGGTAACACATAAGAGCCTCTTCATAGAGGCTCCTCACTCATGGCGACTAGCAGTCTCCTCGGAGCCTGACTGAGGAACCCGTGTGCAGCCAAGACAGAGAGAGAGTCACGACGGGTGCTTTCCTTGGAGAAAGAAAAAAGACATTTCAGACACCGTGAGAAGGGGCAAGACAACTATCCTTCATATGCCTGGCAACCCCAGGGAATCAGAGCTGCAGCAATCATAGCACACCAAATAGGAACCATATGGTGGGTTCTCTGAGAAGAGATCGAAGCATTTTTGTAAACACGTGACAGAATCAGAAACCCAAACAGATGGTATTAAGCCATTTTCTATGTTCACAATTAGCGAGCAGAAACAACCTCTTCCCAGTGACTCCTGGGTTACAACAAAGGTTCCTGACATCACACCTTCAAACTAAGAGGATCCAAAGGAAGAAGACAAAGAAAGAAACTGGGTTAGATTCAAACAACAAAATTAACATAAATAAGCTCAGGGAGAAACTGTATTTATTTATTTTATTTAAAGATTTTATTTATTTATTTTTAGAGAGAGGAGAAGGGAGGGAGGAAAAGAGGGGGAGGAAAACATCAATGTGTGAGAGAAACTTGGATCGGTTGCCTGTCGCACGCCCCAGCCCAGCCAAGGACCTGGCTGGCAACCCAGGCACATGCCCTGACAGGGAATGGAACTGGTGACCTTCCACTTTGCACGACAACATTTAGCCCACTGAGCCATGCTGGTGAGGGCGAGAAACTGTATTTAAATGAAGGCTTCAGAGGCATGGAATTCTTTAAGAAGTGAGAACTATGACTGAAAAACAGAACAATGCCAAACTGCCTTAGCTCAGGTTTTCTAGATGCAGAGCCCAAAATGAGGATTCTTGCTCCAGGGATTTATGGCTTGTGCTTTCCAGACCAGGGAGTAAGGGAAAATAACAAGTCTGGGGGCGGGAAGCTAAGCAAGAATCTAGTCTTAGCAGGAGACCAGCTTCATATGACTCCCACTGGGAAATCCCTGGAGCACAAATTGCACCACCTTGAGCTGAAGGGTCTGGTCTGTGCCCATCTGCCATCTGCCAGGGTCTATTAGGGTGAGTAGGTATGCTATGTAAAGATCACAGGCTGGGGGAAGGTGAGTGGGGGATTCTCCAGAATGCAGGCAGCTGTGAGTTGTTAGCAGCTACAGGATGGGTGCATGGGCTGGTAAAGATGATCTGGGTGGGTCAACAATGGCATCTGCTATACCCAGCAAGTGTTATAACAACAGCAGCAGGCTATGACCTGATTTACAGAGCAGGATGTTGGCTGGGCAGAGCAGTGGCTGGACATGACAGGAAGCTACTGTGGACATTTACTAAAATCTAATCCCATCTCACCAGAATGAAAAGTTTTTGTTTGTTTGTTTGTTTTTAAAATGCAGAAGATAAAGTTAAAACAATAGTAACATTCAGACAATTAATCAGGCAAATGTGGCCCAGATGCCTACTGGCTCTTTCAAGCTTTATAATATAAAGTTACTACCTTTCTCTAAATTCAGTTTCTTATATATAAATTAATAATGGATATAAATAAATTTATTATTAGAGATAATAATACCACTTTACTTTGAGGATAAGTTATTAAACAAGATTTTATATTTTATTTTATTTTTTTAAGATTTTATTTATTTATTTTTGGAGAGAGAGAAAGGAAGGACACAGAGAGGAAGAGAAACATCAATGTGTCATTGTCTCTTTCGTGCCCCCCACTGGGGACCTGGCCCACAACCCAGGCATGTGCCCTGACTGGGAATGGAACTGGTGACCCTTTGGTTCGCAGGCCAGTACTCAGTCCACTGAGCCACACCAGCCAGGGCAAAACTTCATATTTTAATGAGCTTAGTCCAGTACCTCGCATATAGTAAAGGTTCTATAATTAGGAATTAATTATTATTACTTTGGAAGGCAATTCTCCAACAGTGTGTATTTGATTGGAAATTTAAAATAATGCCACGTCAATGGGAAATCCCCCAATTATACCAACACCTAGCATTGATCCCATTTTACAGCTGAAGAAACAAGACTCAACTCAGAGAGCACATTAGGAAAAGGCCCTGGAACCACAACCGCTAGCTGTAGGGGCTCCTGTAGGTCTTGATTTCTTGGTGCTCACAAGTTTCAACAACTCCCTAGGGGCAGATTTGTCAGCTTTTCCAAGGGATTGGGTGACATCCAAATTTCATGCTGGAAAGTACTCCTCAGTATTTTATCCAACCTGGAATGAAAGATGCACGGAATCAATAAGGGAACATCACAAATTCAATGGCTTCCCAAAGGTTTAGATGTTGATTTGTCTATGTTGCTGGCGGAGGCAGGCTCATTGCTGAACGTTACACACGTGGGCTTAGCACATGACTGGAGAGACTCATACCTTTTAGTCTGAGAACTAGGATCTGCAATGCGAAAGCAGCAAGGGGCAGCAGCAGACTCAACCCAAATAACCTCTGCTTAGTCTTCCAACTCAGAAATTGGCTAATGGGAGTAAAAAAAAAAACAAAGCAAAACCCAAAAATGTGAACACACATTGCTTTGCAATGTGCCATTGATGTCACAACACAGTCATTAGGAAAAAGTAAGATAGGTCCCAGTTTTCAAATAACTAGTTCAAAAGCAAAAATAAAACTTTAAAAATATTTTTTATTTTAAAATCACATGATAGTAAAAAAACAATTTACCTGATTTTTTTCCACAGTGAATGTTTTTGACTATCCTGCAGTCAAAAACACAAATTAGTTCACAAAGGTGAATAAATGCAATTGAACAGGATGTCTTTGCCTATGTGAAATATTGATCTACTCTCTTGAATTCCTCCATGCAATTCAAATAATCACAAATCCCTAATATCTTCATTCCCTTTTTATAAATTACTGTTGATACATAGGTGATAATCATTTCCAAACTCCTAAATAGTCCAAAGATCGTGTGATCGGGGGTTGGTGCTATCTTTTCAGGTTTATGGTCAAAGATCCTCCACACAGAGCCCAATTCAGGGTCACCTGGGCAGCAGCCACCCAGGATATTCGGGAGGGCTAGTCTACTCTGATCATTGTGTTTAAGACAACAGAAGTGGAGGCAATGAGACCTGGGTTCAAATTCCACTATGTCATTTACTGGTTGTTCATACTCAGGTAGTAAATAACAACTCTATGCTTATGAAATGGAGTTAATAACTACCTATTTCATCAAATTTGTATGAAGACAGAAACAAAACTCTGAAATAACAGATATTCCAACAATAATGTTAGCGATTGTTGGAATAAACTTTAGTTCTTATTATCATGATGTACTCAACTGCCATTTGCCTGAGTTCTATTGATGAATGAAACAATATAAGATTTTGAATTCACACATATTTCTTTATCATTAATTTTCTCTTTTGAATGTGTCAATATAATAAATGTCATTAGCATTCCTGGGCCAAAAAATATATCCTGTCTCCCTTGAGTCAGTCAGACAAACTTCTGTCTCAGTCACTCCTAGTCTGGAGGACACTAGTCATCTGAGCAGCACCTTCAAAGCTTCAAGATAGGCAGGAGAAAAACTCAGTCTTCTAGGAAGCTACTCTTGTGCTAGCTATGTAATTGATATCTGGCCCAAGTTCTGAAAGAAATTAGTTCACAGGAAATTCAGCAAAGTGTTATTTAGATTTAAAATAGTAGAATCTTCCAGCATCATGGTGGGGAGAAATCTTAGAGGCCATCTCCACCTGATTCATGCATGAATTCTCTTTACAGTACCCTTGAAAAATAACATTTCAGTGAACCAACTCTAGGCAGCTTGAGTTGGTAGGAATTTCTTCCATATTTTGAGCAAAACTATTCTTCACTATGATGATGATGTCTACTCTGCGCTTAACATCGCTGAAGATGAGTCACACCCCTCTGCTACAGGACAGAGCTTTCCTGTTGAAAACACCCATCTGGTCCCTCCTACATCTTCCTTCCTCACCATCCTTCAGATCTTCGTTTTCTTCAAAGTAAATATCCCCAATACTTCACTAAAATGAAAAAAATTATCTCACACTTAATCACCGAGAGTGTCATTATAAGTAAAGAAAGTGTTATTTAAAAAAATTATTACACACACACACGCCCAGTTGAACTCGGCCCCAGCCACCATTTTGTAGCCAGATGCCCATAGTTGTTTTCCCCCCTATTCCTTTTGCTTTTTTACCCAGCAGGACTGGGAGAGAACTCAAATATTTAGGGCCAAAAAATATAAGAGCATGCACTGAATAGTGCAATTTTATGAGTAAGTTCATATGCATTGTGTTTCATATAGAACAGTAGCTTGCTTGGGTGTGCCCAGAGTTCCCAGAATCAGTGGAAGTCACCAAGCCATTTTCAAAGCTTCCCCATTCCAACATTCT
This sequence comes from Macrotus californicus, assembly GCA_007922815.1. Taxonomy (NCBI): domain Eukaryota; kingdom Metazoa; phylum Chordata; class Mammalia; order Chiroptera; family Phyllostomidae; genus Macrotus; species Macrotus californicus. Next base: position 1,048 of record VMDR010020611.1, on the reverse strand, counting down.
CTTTCCCAACCCTATGTAAAGAATAGGTGACTTAGGCGGCCATTGTGGTTTTCAACAATTACAGAGACATTTTAGCTTGTACCTTCCTTAACTTAACAAATGTTTCTAGTTTTAGGGGGAAAATTATTCCATGGAAAGAATTTACTGAGGTTTCTATTTTAAACATTATGATATTAATAAGCATATTTAAGAAACAAAATTAAAGAGGAGGGCCTGGCCGGGTAGCTCAGTTGGTTAGAGCATCGTTCCGGTATGCCAAGGTTATGGGTTCAATCCTGGGTCAGAGCACATACAAGAAGCAACCAATGAATGCAAAAACAGGCAGAACAACAAATTGCACTCTGTGTGTGTGTGTGTGTGTGTGTGTCTTTGTCTGTCTCTCTCTCAAATCAATTTTTAAAAAAAGTACTATAGCCATGGTAGACATTAGTAGTAAGACACAAAGAATCACCAAGAGTAAAGGGTTTCTAAGTAGTAGGGTGAGGTTTCTTAATTAGTATTCAACCTCAGATATTTTTGAGGAATAGTAAATGAACTGGGAAGACCTAGATGGCTTACATGACTATCCCAGTGTTCTGAATGAGCAGAGCATGTAACTCATACCCTATGGTACGGTGCTCAGCAGCAGAGCTGATTCATTTTGGATGTGTCTCTGCTTAAAGACACACTGATGAATTTTTTCCCAAAGTGTCTGTCCCATTACATAGAACATCTTCTTAAAGGCCAAGGCTTTTTTGATTTCAGTATTTAGGAGAGGTGGCAAGTATTTCAGATACTCGACTTCCTCACAGCTACAAATATTTTAGAGTTCTCACAGGATTGCTTAATCTAAGAAAATTCTAACTTCTTGAGCATTACCCCAGGTAATTTTTTTAAAATAAATTCAAAGACATGACATTATTCCTCATATAGAATTATAGAATCTTTTCCTACTACTACTTTTATAAACAAGGAATTTTTTAGACAACAAGTGAAATTCTAAGTTTATCCAATGCTAAAAAGGCAAGAACTGATAAAACGCAGAGTCAGCTTCTTTTTTAAGCCCATG
>VMDR010020610.1:0-17435 GCA_007922815.1 Macrotus californicus | reverse complement strand
TGTTCTTCAGTTCTGAAGAAATACTTGGTGTTTAATTGTGCTTCTTTTTACATCCATTGTATGTATTTATATTTTTCTTTGAAGGGGAGCTAACAAGCAGTAGCAAACTTCTATATCTTAGTGGAAATATCATTAAATATTAGTCAAGGTCCAACCAGTCAATGTAACCTTTAAAACAAAGGACATTTAATCCAGGTAAGTGATGAAAGAGCTGGCGAGCTATAGAAGGGACAGTGAGGAAACCCAGAGATGAAACGAACTGGAATCTGATACCACTCCTTGTTGGAGGGCTAACGACAAGAGCTAAGCTAATTAGGGGCTGCCTGGGATATTGAAGAGTCCAGGAAGTATATGGAATCATGTCAGGTTTTGTCATGTGGGAGACTTAAGGCTCTCAGGACACACAGCCACATTCAGGGGCTTCTGGAAGCAAAGCAGATAAGGGAGAGTTGAAATGGTTCTTCTCAGACTCATGGTTTCCAGACTCCCCGCATTGTTATCCACTGGTTGAATCCAGGTGGAATCCAGCATTAACAGAGCCTATGATACACAGCCCACAGGAATCAACATCCCTGTGAAACAGAAAAGCAAAGGTGAATAAAGGGCCAACAGTCCAAAGACAGCAAAGCTAAGGCACTACTTGGAAATGCTATAGATTTACTACATTTTCTATATGACGAGGACTGCCCCCAAAACCTGGAATTTTCTCCTGGAGGACAGGCCTTTTGTAGTACCGGCTTCCCCAACTAGGTGAGTGTTCTGGGAATCCATCTGTATCAATATAGGAGCTGGTGTTGTTGTGAGAGGCTGCATTTGGCTTCAGGGAATTGTTTTGAAGACTTTTTCAACACATTTGCCCATTTCATGATGGGTGATTTACAAGCATCCTGCCCACACCACCCTAAGTATTCAGCAGTTTTTGACCAAAAACAGCATAACCCCCATGCCCCACCCTCCTCAGTCACCCTATCTCTCCCCCAAGGAATTTTTTTTTTGTTTCCTGGATGAAAAAAGTCCTCAAAGGGAACATTTTGCCAATGTAGAAGAGATGAAACAAACAATGGCAGAAGCACTAAAAGGCATCAAAATCCACAAGTTCAAAAACTGTTTTGAACAGTGGGAAAAAAGTCTTGAGAGGTGTGTTGCATCAAATGGTGAGCACTTTTAAGATGACTGAAGTTTAAACATGTAAAAATAAGTACACAATTTTTTATAAATTCCATTTTTTGGGGGTCCCCCTGGTACATATTGGGGCTGGGAAACATTAATTGGACTAAGTTCTTTCTTTTAACTTTATATTCATCGTTTGAATAAATAAAGCAAATGAGTCCAACAAAACTATCCTTATGGGAACATTTACTTTAGAGTTTATATTTTGACATTTTTTAAACTTAAAATTCATAAAGTGTATTTCTGTCTTCTTTCTATATTTAGTTAATTGTGGGAGTTTACAGGCTTTTTAGCATTTTGATAATCTTTAAAAAAAGGAAGCTTTAGATGATAATATGTTGTCTAAATATGTATTCCATAATAATTTGATTATCAAAGTAATACAAGGTGCTTTTCAGTAATTTATTCTGTAAGTGTAAAAATGTCACTAAATTGGAAGCTTAATGTATGATTCAAGCTGTTATATGCCAATATCCTTAAAAGATAGCTTGACTCCAGGCCTCCTGCTTTATATTGCTTTTCTATACATGTGGGCACAGACCTAAAGTTTCCTGCCTCCATCTGTTCGGTGGGCATTATCATTTGATACACAGAAATAAGGTTTAAAATTTTTAACTAGTCTTTCCAGACTTTAAATGTTTGATCTTTAAATTTAGTTTTTATTCCAACAAACTGCTCTTTCGTGATCATAACACATTTGGTACCCTTGCATACCAGTATAACAAATTGTTCCCCTCTAAATTTATTCCAGATCATTTCATTGGTTAATGCAATGTTTTTCAAACTTGATCTGGAGCATTCTTCTTGTGTATCCGTGATTTACCTATCTAGTATATACAGGTGTATTGCCTTGTATTTTGACCACAAAAGGTGGCTTTTTGAATTCAAATAAGATTGAGATTTATTTTATGACTTAAAAAGAATCTTCCAAATTGAAATATGTATTAATGCATGGCAGTCTGTCTTAATTGACATATGAATATAAGTACTCATAATACCTTGGAAACAAAAACAACTGAGGTGCTTTTAACCCTATCTAGTGTCTTATCTCAGTGATAATCAAAGTAAGATAAGATTGTATTATTATATAAGCTAAAATTTAACAAGGTATATCAAAACTTGTCAAAAAATCAAACAATATTCATTGAAAGGAGGCAGTCAATGCCATTTCTAGAAAAAGGGACAACCCTAAAACCAAATTTAAGTGTCCACAGTATTGTAAAACAGTCAATAATGGCCAAGAGAATCTCTCCATCGTGGTTGGCATATGGTCCACATTTGTGTCAACCACTACCAATAAGATAGTATAATAATCTTGACTTTGATCACTTTCTGTATTATTCTGCTTAGACTGCTATGGCAAAATACCATAGATTAGATGGCTTTAATAAAAGACATTTATTTCTCACAGTTCCGGAGGCTGGGATGTCCAAGATGAAAGTGCCAGCAAGGTTGGTTTTATTCCAAGACCCATTATCTTGGTTTGTAAGTGGCTTCCATCTATCTGTGTACTCACATGATTTCTTTTTGTATATGTGTGAGGAGAGAGTGAGCAAACTCTCTGATGTCTCTTCTTATAAGGGTACTAATCCTATCATGGGAACCCCACCCTCATGACCTCATCTCCAAATACCCCAAAGGCCCCAAACTACAAAGACCCCATCCCCAAATACTGTCAGATTGGGAGGTGGGGCTTCGACATAACACCTTCTCAGTAACCTTCTGATTATCATTTAGCTTGAACCCCTGCTTTCACCCCAGATGAGTAGGAGTTATAGAGATAGACTTTGAGCTGGGATTGTGATGTAACAGGAGTTCAGGTCAGTAAAGGAGAAAAAAGACAGGTTCACAGGCTTCAGTGTATAGAAGTTAAAAAGGATATTATGAAGAATTCAAAATGACAAGCCCATTGTGTATATGTACCACAGTTTTTTGATCTACTCATTTACTAATGGGCACTTAGGCTGTGTGACGGCATGAATGGAACTGGAGAGCATTATGCTAAGTGAAATAAGCCAGGTAGTGAAAGACAAATACCATATGATCTCACCTATAAGTGCCACCTAATCAACAACACAAACAAGCAAGCAAAGTAGAACCAGAGACATTGAAATAAAGAACAAACTGATAGAGACCAGAGGGGAGAGGTGAGGGGGATAAGGGGGGAAAGAAGGGGAAGAGTCAAGTCAAGGAACAGCTATAAAGGACCCATGGACCAACACAACAGGCAAGGGGCAGATTGAATGTAGAAGGTGGGGGTTGGGTAGGACAGGGGAGTGTAATGGGGGAAAAATAGGGACAACTGTAAATGAACAACAATAGAAAAACTTTTTTTTAATATGACGAGCCCAGAAGGCCATCCAGCTGAGTCATCCATCTGAATGGGATGGGCTGGGAAAGAGCATGCAGGTAGGAGTGAAGTTGTAATGGCAGAACTGCAAAGAGTCAACGTACCAGAATAAGGATGGTAGGAAGAGCAAGAAAAGTCTCAAGGTTCAGGAACAAAACCATGATCTTTTTTATGGCACTACAGATGAGGATGTTAGAGGGTATATCCCTCTAGAACACATACCATATTTTGCCAGGTATAATGAACTCCCAGGTATAATGCACACCCACATTGATGGCCCAAACTTTCAGGAAAAAAAATCTTGTGTTTTAATTTCTTAATTCAATCTTTTAGTTATTTATATTTAGAAACAAAACTGATTATTGTCTTCCATGGCATTATTTTGCATATGGATATTGTTACTGCTTTCTAGAGTTACATTTTTAATGCCTAAGCATAAATAAAGAATTAAAAATATTTATATGGATATGGAATCAGTATTACTCATGTATAATATGCATCCTTATTTTTCCCTCAAAAATTTGGGCAAAATAGTGTGTGTTCTACACAACAAAATATGGTATTTGGCTTCCCATTTAGACTTTACGATATGGAAAGAATATTTTAGATAATATTTTAATCTGCATGGTGGTTCTATATTTCATTTTAAATACTATATTAAACAAATTGACCTTACATTTCACATACTAGCGTCTTCTTTACTTGGAAATTGTAAGTTCTTCTACCTCAGTGTGAACGACTCTTGTACATGATAGACGTAAAGTTTGACAGCAAAGCTAAGTGACAGAGCAATTAAAATGGATGTCACACTCTGTATGGAAAGTTCTGCTTCTCCTGACTGTGCCTTCTCTGAGATGTCACCTTGTATCAGCCAGAGTGTTAACTTGCAAAACATATTCTCCAAATCTCAATTACCTGGAACAAAGCAAAGATTCAATCACAGTCTAAATCTAATTACAGTTTTAGTTGGGAGAGATGGCTCTGCTCCACCTTGTCATTCAGGGATCTAGGCTCAGTCCATATAGTGGCCACCTCCTGGGGGCTCAGGTTTTTGCTTATTTATGAACCAGACAAAAGAAAGAGGAGAATTATGCAGAAAGTATATTAATGTCAAGCTGGAAACAGCATAAATTCTTTCTTCCCACTTTTCACTAAAACATAGTTTCATGAATTATTCACATGTCCCCATACAACTGCAAGGGTGACCAAGAAATGGCATTTAAATATGTGTCCAAGTGACAAAGGTATCTAGGAAAGGTAAACACATATCTTGTACCTGCTTGATCTTTTATCTTATCATCTTTCTATAAAGCCTCTTCATCAATGGAAAAGCTGTAGAAAAGGAGATTGATAATAAAAGACATCCCAAAATATGTCTATAAATTTTAATAGCTATCTTATAATTTCTAAAATATGGATTACCTAAAATCTGGACACTGTATCCTTCATGTGTATAAAGTCAATTTAACATGATTTGGGGTTTCTCTGTGAAACACATCAAATGTTCCAGAAACAATAGGTCTTTGTTTAATATGAATTGAGAGAATTGTTGCCAGGAAATTTAAAACAAATTCCTGAATATCTTTAGCATTAGTAGATGTGTTATTATTTGAGAGCTTTGGCTGCCATTCTTCATGGTTGTTTATTTGTTTATCATATAAACATTAAATTTTCTTGTAAACCCATATTTCAATAGATGGAAACATTTATGCGCTTGCTTCAAGGAAGAACTTCTCAGTGGCTATTTGAGAGAAAGCTTTAGTGCTACTATCCTTGAATCATCAGGGAAGAATCTTTCAAACCAATGTTTAAGGTCAAAAGTTGGCTGTAACCATAGCTGATGTACAATGCCTTCTACTTTGTATCAGAGGGAAGACATAAACTCTTCACTTATTTTAATTAATCCTAGAACTGTACTCTCTATTACAGTGCCCATTAGCCACATGTGGTTACTTAAATGCAAGGTAATTAAATTAAATCAAATAAAAATTTAGTTAGTCACTTTAGCCAAATGTCAAGTGCTCAATAGCCATATGTAGCTTGTGGCTACCATATTGGACAGGACAGAATGGAGCATTTCCATCAGTATTGTATCGCTATTGGATAGCAGGGGTCTGGAAACATAGATTCCCAACCCAGAGCCATGTGAGAGAGAGAAAGAGACAAAGAACTGAGATCGGGGTGAATGCTCACAGCAGGCAAGGGATGCCTGTTACTAATTTCTTTTTTGCTGTTGTTCTTTTCTCGTTCACAAACAAATCTGAATCTGTTCAGCACATTTTTCAGGAATCAGGCTTATTTATTGAGTGTTTGCTTTGATGACTGGAGGAAGGTGACTAGCTCATTGGGGACTTTTACTTATTCCTTGCAGTAGCGTAGACTGTTAAAGCAATTCAAAAGAAAGTCATTTTGTTTGGTGTGAATGGGAACAATAAATTAAGCACATAGCAATCTGACTTATAATACTTAAAACAGCAAAATATATTGGTATTCTCGTGACATGAAAGCCAATTGAAAAGGCCACTAAAGTTTTTTCCTTGCTTCCCCTCCTTTCCATCTATGCTCTCACTATTTTTTTTTTTTTTTGGTTCCTGGAACATTCCATTTTTTTTACAAGCTAACAAGTTTGATGTGGCCCTGTGTCTTATTCCCTTCCAGGCTTGCAGCTGTTTTGGCAACAGAAGAAAAAATCCCCATAACAAATCAAATAAAAGCCCTTTCTGTGAAGAGGAATTGGAAACAGCAGGCCTCAAAGAGGACTGCACATGAGATGCCTTGTTCTGGCTTTCAACACAACCCAAATCAGAAACACATTACCATAATCTGAAACAGCCCACTGCTAACACGAGACAGATGGTGGGTAATAACCCATGCATCATTAATAAATAAATTCCAGCATTAAAGGCTTTACAAAGTATGACAACATTATCTGGGCACAATTACTGGCCCTCTCCCACCCCCAACATCATTGCAGTGTGTTATGGGCTATGCTAGGGTATTTTTCTCCCCTCCAACTCCATGGATCTGAAGGAAGTTTAAACACGGCACAAGTTTTAACCAGATGAAAGCTATCTCAGTGTACAGGACAGGTCTGAAACTCCATAAGGGAAAAATAAAATAGCTGCCAAAGTGTAATAGCTCCCATGTTCTGCTGTTGGATCAGCCGATGGCAATTTATTGCACTGCCCTCCGTAGCTGGCCTCACCCTCTATGGTATGCCTCTGTGCCTGCAATGCGCTATACTCTTCAAGCAAGAATCTTGGCATCAGATTTGCCACAAAGCTGAAAGATATATGTGTGATTTCTCAGCTTTCCTTTTGCAAACGATACCATCTGTCTCTTCTCCCCCAGCTTCCCCCACCAAGGGGGAAAGAAAAAGCAATCTTTGATTAGATTGGAAAGAGAGAAAGGGAGACAGAGACAGGGAGGGAGGGAGGAAGGCAGAGGGAGAGAGAAAGAGGAGACAGAGAGAAAGGGAGGGGGCAAATTTCAACTCCATAAATGTTGAAGACTGAAAAAGAAAAAGCCATTTTTCAGATGCCCAAATACATCAATTACTTTGCTTTATTTTAGTTGGTCAATGGGATAATTTTCTTCCAATAGGCTGTAAGATGTACAGGCATGAAGCAGAGGGCTGGGCAGGCCCCCAGTGATCATCTCTGGGGCTCCCCAGAGTTCCCAGGGTTCTGCAGCATTTCTACAAAGCCTGGGCTGCCACTTTCTAGGCATACCACCCCGAGCAAAAGAATCAAGCATGGCAGGCCCAAAGATTCCAGAGAAGTAAGCTCTAGGACAGACACCAAATATCAAGTTAGATTCTCTCTATATGAAATTACATATTTCTTCTCAATAATGGGCAACATAAGCATTTTTTGGTCAAATGTACCTGGATTATGTCTTTAATGAAAGAGATAAACTCTTTGGCATTACCTTATTTGACGGGTAAAGAGCTAGGGATAGAAAATATAGTATGTTCTAAATTGTCTAATCCCAGATTACTAGGAGGTCAAGTGAAAATATCTCCATGGTGTCATCCAGTGACCCAAGTGTCACATGGATACGATTTGCTGTCTCTGAGCATAGAGCTGCTTCTCCCCATGTAGGGCCCTTTGGGGTGTGGGGAAGCAGAAGGAAATCTCTCTTTGGAACAGCTGCCTCCTTTCTTTCGGCACCCAGAGAGTTTTCCTTCCCTTTAGACGCCCGCATGTGCAGGCTGCAGCGTCTGCAAGGCTTTCCTGACTAACATCTAAATCCTTTGCTTCCATCTCCTCCTCTTTCCCAAACTTAAATCAATATTTTTATGTGTACATATGTATCTACTTTCTCTTAATTGACTGTGTGTTTATCTCATTTCCTCCATTAAATTGTGAGATTCCTGAGGGTCAAAACCATGTCTAATCTCTACTCTAAATTCCCCTTAGCACCCGCTCCAGAATGCTGCACTCCAGCTAAATGAAATCACAATTCAGAGAGAAACACCAGGGCCCCTGGCAGTGCAGACTCGGACAGAGCCCATGAGTTCCAGGTGAGTTTGTTCCAAGACAGCGTTTCTTTGAGCTCTCTCCAGCTTTCTCTGGGAACAGCAGCTGAGGGGTGGTCAGAAGGAGGTAAGTTAAGCTTTAATTGGTTCCTGAGGTATGCAATGTACTTTATGACCTGAACATGATGGAGGGAATTTTAAATGCTCTCTGATATTGAGTCAGTAGACAGAGAGTGGAGAAAAAAAAATCGTATTGGTCAAGAGACTTGCTAAAAATGTCACATTTTGTAAAAGTCAGGATTAGTTCCAAAAAGTCTTGGTCTGTTTCCATCTCTGTAATTTCTGATATCACATTTAATATTCTTTCTCTTCTATCTTACGGTAATTCCTGAGCAGAATGATTTACTAAACTATCATTTCATCATCATCATCATCACCTAGGTGAAATCGATAAACTTCTATGTGCTTATTTTGACCAGATTTAGTCCCTGTTGTCTGGGGTTTTAAGTCTCATGCATACAAACACTGTAACTGAAAAACCGATACAATTGCATACTCATTGTCCTTTGGATTGTTGTTTTTCTTTATGTAGCAAAGAGCAAATTACATCATGAGACTTCTGAAAGAAGAACTACTTTTTCTTAGATAGTCAAAAAAGTTGTTTTCAGGAAATCAAGGGGCGATTTGCTCATTAATTAATGAATATTTATGTGTACCAGACCTTATACCAGCATTGGGAGTACAGCAATAAACAGATCTGGAAGTGATAGAGCAGAAGAAATCAATCAGAGAAGATGGACTGGCTGAACAAAGAGGGTAGTTTTCCTCAGAGAAACCTGATGAGGAGGTGGAGGACCAGCGAGCACTCCAGTGAGAACAACTAGAGGACTCAGGAGCACAGGACCGTTTTCTATAAACCTGAACTAGTCCAATGAAAAGACGACATTATTAGCACCATGTATCTTTAGAGATGGGCAGGGTTAGGGTTGTCATCTCTGTGAGAAACTTCCAACCACATATAAGTAGCTATTTGTTTTCTTTTTTAAAAAATATGTTATTTATTTATTTTTAGACAGAGGGGAAGGGAAGAAGAAACAGAGGGAGAGAAACATCAATGTGTGGTTGCCTCTCGTGCACCCCCTGCTGTGGACCTGGCCTGCAACCCAGGCCTGTGGCCTGGCTGGGAGTTGAACCAGTGACCCTTTGGTTTGCAGGCCCACACTCAATCCACTGAGCTACACCAGCCAGGGCTAGTAGCTATTTATTTTCTATAGGTTTGCCTGAAGAGCAAATAGTTTAATTTAACAAATATTTGTAAAGTTCTAGTGTCTCATGTTCTTTATCTGTAAAATGGGGGAAATTCTATACATCAGAGGTTATTTTGAGAATTCAACTTAGTTTACATGTACTTAATAAGGTCAAGAAAGTTTATTAAGCATTTAATATATTTTAGCTGTTTTTCATACTAAAACAGATCCTCTGTTGGACCTCTATATACAAAATAGCCCATTTCCCTAGGAGCTTACATTCTAGGGCTAAGATCAACACAGGAAAGTGAGTTTTGTATAATACAGTGATACATAGTTTAACTCTAGAGACATTTATTGGTGCCTGCTCTGTTCCAGGCACTGATGGCACTATACCTTCAGTATGCCGTTATGGAAAAAGGGGACATGGACTCTGTCCTCATTGACCTGACAGTTTAGTACACAAAAAAGGGGAACTTGATAAAAATTTACAGAATAAAAGTCAACTTGTAATTGCATTTGTGTACCATGAAGAAAAGATATTTCAAGAAGCGTGTTCAGTTGTTTCTAAGTGTGCAGCGTGACCAAGTAGGATAAGGACTTGTTGCTGTTTCTTGAACTGGTGACTGGCTATTAACTACAGTTTCTCACAAGAGCTAATTCAGAGGGGTATGAGTTGTGGAAATCAGATTGAAGTGGGTTGAAGAAGAGGAAGAGAGAAAGTGGAGGCCACAATTCTACTTGCTACACACTTCTAAGAAATAAAATAGAGTCATGTCCAGAGTGGTTTGGAAATTCAGAGTAGGAGGGTTTAACCTAGCCTGTGGGTTTAGGGTCAGTCTCCTGGCATAGCTGACATCTGACCTGAATCTTAAAGAATGAGTTATGCATATAAAAAATGGGAAAGATACTATAAGCAGAATGAACAGCATCACTAAATTTGGAAATGTATGAAACAGCAACATATGCATAGACTGGTTCACAAAAATGTCCAGATCTGATCATTTTTAAAAGTCTATCCTATAGGTATCTTAAGTCTAATTCAACTTTGCTTTGCCTAGTACACAACAATGATCAGGATGGTTATATAAACTATCAGTGTAAACAAGCAGAAACTTTATTTTCTTTAATCTGGCCCTTTTGATTTTTTTCCCCTTTGACTTAAACTGGCCTCACACTCACCTACCCATCTCCCTCTCTCTTGCTTAATCATGAAGCCCTTGGGACAGTGAGGCTCTGGTCAGCATCCAGGAGCATTAGGAACAAGGTCCTGGGTCTATTGACTACAGAGACAAAGTTTTCAATCAAACTAAAGATAATATCTTGGCTTCAGCTGTGTTTTAGCTCTGGACCCAGGAAAGTGGAAAGTGGAAAGTTCCCACCAAACAAGTACTTGTGACGTCAGAAAGAACAACTCTATGGCTGACATCAGGACCAGAAGCAATGACCTCCTACCCTACCACCAACTAATCAGTAGAAAGCATGACCTTTACTCCTTTAGTCACCATAATTAATGAATGTTTCCCTATAGAACCTATCCCCTGGAAGGCACTGGGGAGCCAGGTCTTCAAACATTAGCTCACCTGTGACTCCAGCCATGGCTTTTTGGGCTGTAAACTTCTGTTTGTGTCTTACTTGGTTTTGATGTACACAGGCAAATGGATCCTTCAGTCTGGTACCATCAGTTGCTATACTAACACCACCTAACTAATAACCATACAACCAATGACATAGAACAGTAAAGAGTTATTTCTCCTCTCAAGACCACGGGCCATCTCAGTCATCATTTTGACCTGGGCCTGACTTGGGTAATCTCAGGTGGCCTTGCTTAAGCATGCATGGTCAACTACGAGTTGGCTACGGGCTGTCTGGTTTAATATGGCTTCACTCGAAATAACTCAGCTTCTCTGAGTGGTTTTTTATACTCCAGTAGACTAATCTGAGATTATTCTCATGGGACAGGGGGCAGAGTTGCAAGAGAGTCCTGTTGAGGCTTAGTCTTGGAATTGGCATGCTGTGACTGCCACTGCATCCTTTTGGCCAAAGGATGTCATGTGGCCAGCCTACGGTTGGGAAGTAAATTCTACCCCTTGATGAGACTTGCTTTCAAGTAATGTTTTAATGGGTGTGGATGTGTGAGAAGTGGAAAATTAGAAGCATCTTTGCAACAAATTTATTAAGTTGGTAATTAATGCTTTTTGATTGTAATAATCCTTTAGATTTCTCCTCAAAAGAAAACTAAAACTTAAAATACTTCACATTGGCATATTTTACTTGTCAGAATATATTTGTCCATGTGCACTGAACATCTTGGTCACTGTATAGGTAGATTTCAGGAGATTAACAACCTTAACGCCATTCCTTGCCAACCTTTAAAATATGGATATAAAGTGGTATAAGTTGAAGAATGAAAAATTTTGACCCTTTCTACCTAGTTACTCATATGCTAACCTCTTTTTCTAGTTTTGCTACTCACTTGGTAAGAAGTTGCAAATTTTACGTGTGAGATAGTGTTTAGGCCACAAATCTGTCTGGTGGGCATGATGAAGTATCTCAAAGAACCTAAATCTAGGCTCCATCCTTTCATGTGTAATTTCGTTCCCACACCCTATAATGAACAGATCCCATAGTCAAGCTCATCAATATTTTCCTTTCCCCACTCTACTAGAATAAATCATAGTTTGCACCAGACCCTTTCCTCACAATTTGGATTTCAGAGGTAGAAAGTATGGTTGTCTAGAAGGATGGAAATAAAATCATAAACCAACTTTTACCAAATAGTCCTACATAAGAGTCTTTGAGTTACGGCTCAGATAATTTCTTTTTAAAGTGGTGCTTTAATTCTCCTTCTGGTAATGACTTTGTGTGACTCTTAGGAATATTGTGAAGTCACCAGAATCTCACCATAATTCCTAACAGTCCCCAGGCCTCACAGCTTCTCAGAAGTGATGTAAATAAAATTGTCAATTGAAGGCAGTAGAAAATGGTAGAGAGAGAGAAAAAAAAAAAGGAAGATAGTGTTCATCCTAGAAAACTTTCTCATCCATGTGATAACTTGCTGATTTCAACCTGCTAAAGTTTGGCCAGAATTTTTCATCATTTTATTTTGCATGGCTTCATGCTTTCTTACGTTTCCTTTGAAGTTTCCTGAACTTCCTGAAAAGACAGGAGCTAAAGTGAATAAAAATTGTTGCTGTGAATTTTCCCTCATTCCAGCCAAAAAACTCTTAAGCCTGCATTGACCCTGTTTGATGATGTCTCCAGGGACTGACATGGCATCTGACTCCCCAGGTCCTGACATCTCTGTGATGTGGTTTGGGAAGGCAGACCGATGTTCCAGGCACAACTACAAATTTCCGGTATCAGTAGTTTCAGAATAAAGACAACATGGGCCTATTGTTAATTACTAGATGAGTCATTTCTTCAGTTAGTCTTCAGTTGTGATTTTTATTCATCACAATAAAATAGAAAAAATAAAAAAAAAAGACAAAAACTTTTAAAGATTGTCCTTCAGGCTACCAATATAGGATGTGGGCCAATTGATATTCCTTTTAAAATAACTTTAAAACAATATGAGGAGTAAACAAAAATAGGAGAGTGGTAGGAAGGCTTTTGTCACAATTGTACAGCATTCTATCATATTTAGGAGTAACCACTGGGATAGGATTGAAGTTATGGACTAAAGAGATGACTTCAAATATGATTGAGCGTGGAGGCCTCTAAGCTGTTAAGAATCCCTGTTTTCTACTATCAGAACATTATTTTAACTTCAAAAGGTGTAACAAATACACAAAGCCATTTTCTAAGTAAAAATTTTAGAAGATACTTTGAAGATACTTATAAAGATACTTAGAATAGTGCCTAGCATAATGTAAAATCTTAAAAATTCTTCATTCTAAGAAAATAAAATATGTGACAAAATTTATTCGAAGATTGTAGGTAACCAATATGGAATGGTGGCCTACACCATTACAAATCGTTAGTAGTAAGACAAAATTATTGATATCATCTGTTTGTTCTTATTTTCCAGCTGCCTTGTTATCATGCAAAAGTTAAAAGAGAAGGGTTCATCACTAAAATTAGTTTACTTTATACAGATATATTGATTCTGAACACTGTGGTGTCAGCACAGAAAAATATCTTGGGGTAAGGTTTACTAAAGGCTACTGTGGAGAAGGAAGAGGAGAAGACATACTTTAGTAAACTACATTGTAGAATTTAGCACCAAAAATTTATAACCTTTTTTAGTTACATGGAATATAGACAAGGGAGGTAGAATAGAAGAAAAAATATTATGGCTACAAAACAGCATTCAAGTCAACACACCTTGTGGAGAAAGGAGCTTTTGTTTTCCTTTGGGAATGGATGGTTAGTGACATTCCAAAAAATCCAACAATTGTTCCTGGTTCCTACTCTACATGATCTTTCTTTGATAGATTTAGCACAGACTGGATAAGAGTGGGTTATCATTTCAATCCTCACTTCTATTTTTGACACGAATTAAGGGAAAGAAAGCCAAAATTATCCTTTCAAGACTTGTAAAGAAAGGAGACTCAGCTAAAGTGAGTTCTTCAGGCAGAAGTTTTGACTGACAGCTAGCCGGGTAAGAGAAAAATATATGTAATCAAGAAAATGTTCATAGGTAGGAGTTTTGTACTCTCCAAGGGTTTGTATTATGAAAACTTGTAACTTGCTACTTTCATTTTAATTATTGAAAATACACTCATGATTTTAACTATCATATTTTATTGATGATAAAGGAACCAACTTCCATCATCCCTATCAGCCACACAGGCTTCCCAAAATAAGAAAGTTCAAATAATAACATCATGCTTGCTGTATACTCCCAGCTTCTTACCACCCCAAAGTAACAGAACAACGTTTCTAAGATGAGAGCCACAACAAACTCTGAATTTCTGATGAGTTACATGTCGCCATGTAATTGTCCCTGTGACACCCCATCCAGCGTATCCAGAACATGGTCATCACCTTCCTACTTCCAGTTTCTCAACTAAATTCCCTTCCTGACTTTGTTTCTACTGCAAATGGCTTATTCATTTTCTTAGTCACTCAGGACACCTGCCTCTTTGTCTCTTTGACTTCTCCCTTTACCACACAACTCTTGTCATCCAATCCATTGCCAAATCTTAGAAAATGTACATTTGTGATCTTTAGCCTTTTTCTTCTGTCCTTGTCTACTCCCACTATGCTAGGTCAGAGTCAGATGGATGCTACCTTACTCTATGGAAATATTCTAATGACTGGTTTTCTGACCACCACATTTTCCCCACCATAATCTATTATACATGTCACTCTCACACTGATTTGTCATTTCCTAAGAACAAACTGGAGACAACATGGCACCAATTCTGGGCCAGACAGCTCCCTTCAAATTCTGTCTCTGTCACTTTCTAGCCGTGTTCTCTCAGGCAAGTAACTTAATTCTCTATGCTGTAGTTTTTCCACCTTTAAAATGAGGTACTAATTATTATTGTAAACCAGCTATGTATCAGTCACTCTGTACAAATACATTAACATCATTATCTTGAATTCTCCCCACCTCCCTGCAAAGTGAATGTTGTTTTTAGCATTTTAAAAGTGGCATGACTGTGGCTCAGACAGTACGTGAACTGCCTGCCATTACAAGACTGAGGGTTTCAGCAATTATCAAAAAGTGTAATTTTAAAGGAACCAGCTTCTTTCTCTTGTCAAAACCTAGATGAATAGAATAATTGTTTGAAGATGATAGTAGATGTAATCATAATCAAACATGTTGTCTTTCTTAATTATTTGCTGATGTCAAGTAGCCACTAACTCATATTCATGGTCATGTCCTGGGTTTCTTACACTGCCTGTATGTACGCTTCAAGCCCAGCCCCTCTCCCCACAGACCTGTGGAAGGCTGGGCTTATGAACTCATGCATGCTTGGACCATGTGTACGTGTAACTCACCTACAGTTAGTGGAACAGCAATGAACACAGGGCCAGCAGCATTGGATTTATTTCTCAAGATTTTGAAATAAGAAGAAATAAAAACTTTAGTATGTCAATTATGGGACACCAAATGAAGGTAAAAGAGAGTAGAAATATATGTAAACAGACAAAAGAATACTGAAGAGGATAGAGAGAGAAAGAGGGAGAGAAGTGTGTATGAGAGAGAGAGAGAGAGAGAGAGAGAGAGAGAGAGAGAGAGGGGAAGGGAGGCAAATATAAAGATGCATAGAGAGAAGGACAGAAGGGAATGAAATAGACACAAAAAAGAATCAGGGACAAGATTCCATGTGGTTCTATAGACCAAGAGAACAATGTAAAGCTGCCTTGACTCCTGATGGCTTTTAAACTCCTAGATCCCAGGCCTTTTTGGACATTGTGTGAGAATCTTCCTTGCCCTTTCAAAAAAACAAAAAACCCAGTTCTCTCATGGTCTAGTTTAAGTGGACTTCTGATGCTTGTAACTGAACCAACTCTATATAGCTTTTCACAAAATTACTTCAAAAATTATTTATCTATACTTGTCTCTCCCAAGTTATTCCCTGCACATATACTGAGTAGCTTTTAATATTTTTTCATTTATTTTTAAGCTAAAGTAGACAGTTTCAGGTGTACAATGTAAGAGAAAGAAAACAACACCTGGATGGTCTCTGTTCTGCTTGAAATCATGCCTTATGATTCCTGTGGCACTTAGAATGAAATTCAGGCTCCCCGGCATGGCCAGCAGGCACCACCTTGAGCGGGTCTTGGCGTATCTCTCTGACCTCTTCTGACACTGTCTCTCCCACCCTTGCAGACCTGCACCATCCCTATAAGCATTGCTCCAGCTTCCCTAACTGGCCTGACTGGCTCTTCCACTGGGCTTTTGTCTTCTGTTTCTCTACTCCTAACATCTGCCCCTGGCTTCACACAAAGTTGGTTCCTTCTAACCACAAATTTCAAAAGGTGGACCTCTTGAGTCAAATACATATTTTAGATTTTGGTAAATACTGGCAAATTCCTTCTCACAAGGTCTCTAACAATTCACCACCAAAATATGGGAGTGTCAGAGGTTGATGCAAATATCAAAATGTTTTAAACTTAGCTGATCTGTTTCCCAAATGTTTTTGTGTTTTCTTATCTCCTATCAGGTAGCCAAAATTCCTCACTTTTCTTTTAGTTTCTTATACAACTTGTGTTTATACTTCCAGTCCTTTACAAAGATTGTCTTCTTTTTTCCCTAAAACATGCGCGTATTACCAACTCTTCCCTTTCTGCTCCCAGTGCTTTACCTTGTTAACTCATACCCACGCTTCATGCTCAGTTCAGTTGTCCCTTCTCCACAAACCTTGTCTGACATTAGGACCTAGGTTAGAGGGTCCTCTGTGGTGCTCCCAAAGCACCCTGTGTGCCTGACACCTCACACTGGATTTTAGCCTCCACGTTTAATTCTCTGAAGCCCACCTTGGCCTGTATACACTGTGGCGGCAGTGCCTGTTGTGACTGTCTTCTTCACTGCTGTCTCTCCATCACCTAACCTAATGCCCTCTGTCGCTGCTACTACACAGTCAATCTCAAGAGTTACCACTTTCATTGTACTGAAACCTGGGGACTTGCCAGAGAATACCAGTAACAGCTACTATTTATTGACTGCTTTCTATGTACCAGACATGTATCCATCTCTTAGATGTACACTTTCACCAGTCTTCATGACAACTCTACAAAATAGGTTCTCTTATGCTTCTCACATTAGAGATGAGAAACTGAGGCATGGAGAGGCTAAGAAACTTTTCTAAGTTCTCACAAATGCTGGAAGAGCTGGGAGATGAATTGAGGCATTATAAATCCACAGCCTATGTTATTTAACCATTTTTCTTATGCTGTCTTTGGATGAAAATGCTCAATTTGTTGAAAGGATGTTCTAGTAATTTCTACAGATGGTTGCTTCTCAGGATCTGGAGCTTCTCAGGGCCCAAGTCTTAAATCCCAGATTTTAAAGCACTAGTGTTACCTGGTTCTGCAAGGTGCTTCCCAATCTAAAACATTCTTCCATCAATATCTCCCAAACTACTCTGAGGCCTGAGACTTCCCATTAGTGTATTATTATCAAACTGATAATATAGTGTGAGAAAAATATGTCTGTTTATTTCTTTGCAAAGGAAAGTTTAAAGTCTCTGTGGAAGCGTAAACAGGCAGCTGGAGGCCTCAGCTGAAGAGG